>SNQJ01S0064942.1:0-16753 GCA_010110895.2 Picea sitchensis
TGGCTCATTACCCCTTAATTGGGGCATATTATATTAGTAATGTTATTTTATTTATGTCGGCTTTAGGCCATTAGTTGTAATTATACCTCCTAGTCTCCTATATATACCAAGGAGACATTTTCATTTTTAATCATCTTGGACTTGAATATTTAAGTGGGGTAAAAGGAGATTTCCCCCTCGAAGAGGCTTATTATCTAAAATTATCTCTTTTTCAAGGCGTTGAGTACTTTTTCTGAGGATTTTCTATGCTATATTGATATTCGGTTCTTAACATGTAAGTTCTCACACATGTTTTCCCAAGTCCTGCATGACCAGACTACCCACAATCACATGACATGATGTTCTTGAAAATTGACCTCTTGTTTAGAATTTTCACTATGCCTCATTAAGAAAAACCCTAGTCCTGAAGATCTTGTAACAAACGATTTTGTTTGCCACATGGATGGCTTGTTTGGTTTGTAAAAAGAACCATATATTCTCCTATTTGTTTTTGGTTTCCACATGGATGGCTTGTTTGGTTTGTAAAATTTAAGTTGATATTATTGCTATCACATATAAAAACACTTGCATTGGGACCAGAAATCAACTTTGATCATTGAGTATGCTCTTCTCTCGCACCATAGAGTGATCTTGAGAATCAGAAAGGTGGTTAAGGGGAAATTTCATCTCCCTTAACAAAAATATTTAGGAGAGGACAATTCCCCTCTAGGGATCCTCTTAGTTTATTTTTGAAATCATCTTAAATTTGTAAAGGGCACATACATGCCCATATGTTGCAAACTTAGGATAGTTTCTTGAAACTGCTTTCTTAGTTTACATCACTAGGAGAGTTTAAAGATCAAAGTAACGGGCCCATACATGTCCACATGTTTGCAATCTAGGATATTTTTTTCAATATTTCTTAGTGTAAACAACATTAGGGGGTTCAAAGGATTGGTAAGGAACCATATGTCCACATGTTATCTCTTTAGGTATTTTAAAATTCCACAAGGTTGTACCAATGAAACTTAGTAAGATAGGTAACAAAGATTTGTAAGGACCATAGGAAGTCCACATGTTGCAAATTCACACCTAACTTATTAAACATTTGTCACATCTTTCACTTGCTCACACACAAAGTCACTCCTAACTCTCATAATTCCATCTTGAATTGTGGAGGTTGAAGTAGGTTTTATCCAAAGGAATTCCAAAATGTCCCACTATTTCTTGAAGAAATTATCCACACCCACTTAATTCAAACAAGACTGGTTCACACCCCCAATCTCTCAGCCCAACACATCTAAATTTTTTCTAAAAAGTCAGTAAGTTTTCCTCCATAGGAGGTACCGAAATAAATTTTTAGTCTAGGCAGGATCTTGGGGGTAGGCATCCAAATAATCACCCATTATCTGGTTCTCATATTTTCAAACATTAGAAGTTGACAAATAGGGAACTTTAAAAACCTCCAAGTCAAGTGTTCCTACACCATAAGGTAGAGAGATACCCGTGAAGGTTTGAATTCTGAGGTCCAGTTGTTCTATGCATTCCCCCTTGAGTCACCCAACTCTTAGAAGGGATCCATCCCGTGACCCATTTCTTAGGATGAAAATCTAAATGTCGCACTTTGACCGAGCTACCTAGTGGCCAAATTTAGGACATCTACCCAGGTGAAAATTGTGGGCTACAATTGCACCTTGATCATATTTTGTATGGCTATTAGGAAATATTGCTAGCTCTTTCGAGATATGCACCCTCTACCCCTCATTATAACTGATTATTTCATCCTTCACTAGTTCCTCTTCCTGTGGCTTTAGACCCCATTGTTGAGTGCTCTTGGAAGGTCTAGTGTTATTTGAGAGGAACAACAATACGTCTTTTAAGGACATGAGAATTTTCTTTATCTGTTACCCCATGTGGACAAAATCCACCTACCCACATGTATGCTTATTTACAGTTGATTTATATATGATGCTCATTTGATTACATGAAATTGTGAGTTATATTATAAAGGTTCAAATTATACAAGTCTATTTTTCATTTATTGCTCTGATCACCATTTTCACACATTCACTTTTCTAGTTGAACATCGTAGGGGACCCACATAATCCCCATCGTTCTAGACGCTTGTAGAATCTCCCTCCTATTTTAGGAGGATTTCCTAGTCTTTCCAACTCACCGACTCAACCATCCCACACCCCTATGAGTGCCACTATTTTTTAATCATCTTTTCTTGGTTCCACTTTGCTTGGGTCCAATTACCAAGGCCACACATCCACTAGCTCTCCTTCACAAGGAGGTGGGGGGAAAACTTCTTCTCAAGGGAGAAGCACAACCCCACCAAGTAGCCCCCAAAGGTCAAGTCCACTACCTGCTCACACCATGGTTGGAGCTAATCATCCACCAAATCCCCCCATTATATACTTGGAGTCTCTCAATATTCCTAATTTTACTAAACTCATGAATGATCCCATTTTACATGACCCCGCCTGACCCAACATGCCGACCAAGCTACCTTCAAATATTCCAAAATTTGAAGGAAAATCCGGGGAAGACCCCGCCAACCATGTTATGACCTTCCACTTATGGTTCTCTTAAAACAACATCATGGATGAATCCATCCTCTTAATTTTATTTCAAAGAACACTCACTGATCAATCAACCAAATGGTACGTGGACGAACAATTAGGGTCCCATATGACTTTTGAATCCTTGGAAAAATCATTTTTGGGATTTTTCCAACTACCAGTATGTCATGCCACTGGTTTAGAACTGATCTCTGAGTGGAAAAAAACCTTACTTATGAATATTACTGACCACATTCACGAATCGCATCGACGATGTAGTTTATGTAAAGAAGAAATAACCAAAGAAAAAGGTCTCAATTGGTTTCTAAAATCACTCATCTCTATACTTTCCAAATATGTGGCATCCAACTTCCGCCAATCCGAAGAGAAAGCCATCAACAAGGCCCAACAGTTCGACCTCATTTATGCTCAGTCAGGTTACTTATACACAATATTACTTGATGCACCCAGACTCGTACCATTTGGCCAGGACAAACCTGGCATGTCTCATGTTGCGGATGGGTTGATTGGTACCATGACACACCAAAACCTTCATAACCAACCACCACCTATGTATGGTGCACCCCAATATAAACAACCATATGGAGGGACATCTTATTACCCTCCTACCCCTTACCAACAACCATACCCTATTACTCCCCCTCCACCCATGAGTGGACCCTTGTCGACACCCATGATATTCCCAACCTCTCAACCAAGTCCAGGTTCCCTGCTACCTTAGCATATAACCTGGGCACCAGTGAAAGTGCTTTGCCTTCCTATGCGCCCTATAGAGTGTTGCCACAAAACCATCTGTATTTTCCATTTCCTGGTCCTCCACAACCGATTTCTCCTCCACATGGACAACCACACACTGATGTTAACTTTATTCATCCCTCTCCCATTCAACACCTCCATACTTTTGAACAGTTAAATATGGAAAATTCAGCCCATCAGTCAAATAATGCCAAGAAGAAAGGGAAAAAATGAAACAATAATAACTCAGGACTAGGGGAAAATAACCCCCAACAAAGCCAACCATTGGGGGAAACCAGAATTAGGGTAACTAGAACCCCCAAGGGTACATTGACAACAAATGCCAAGGGAGGAACAACAACAACAACCTCCAGACGAACTTCCCTTGCACTCTTTACGGTGAGCATGGAAATTATACTCACCATTGCCCCCAAATTTCCGACTTTAAATGAATAAAAGAATCCATGAATGTGCCACGACCTCCAGCTCCACCTGGCCCTCAGTAGGCCCCACAATAGTATTTGCAACAACCACCCCCAGTTGTGTTGCAAAACTCTATTCCACACCAAGGTGTGATGAATACCCAATAGGAGGTACATCCTTCCCCACCACAAATGTGACAATATCAAAGCTCAAGGCCCATCCACCCTGGAAATCTGGCGGATCGCAACATCCTCATCGCTCATGAAGAATAAATTCTTCTCCAAATGCATAGTCATCAATACAACGCACTCCCTGAATATACTCCCACCACTTCGGAAGAAATTCCAGCTACAATCAGATAACCCTTGATGATTCCACACCCTAGCAATGAACCCAACATTCACATACCTCGTATTTCACTACGACAGAATGTCAATAACCCTCATGCTAGGGAAACTCATAATTACACTCTGGTCGATGACTTAGCTCAGTCCCCTGGAACTATGTCTATATTGTAGGTCCTCCAAACATGTCCAACCCAACAAAAATATTTACTTTCCACCTTGGGGGAATTCCAACCAAATGATACTAGACTCATCACATTTGATCTAGATAGTGAAGAACCTCGTCTCCTTGCTCTGGTAGATTTCCGCATACTAGTCAAGATTCGAAACATCACATTTCATTGGTGAATCATTAATGAAGGTGCATCCACATGGATCATGTCCAACGATGTATGGCAGAAACTAGGCTCCTCTGAACTAGTACCATCTGCCATCACATTACAATCCTATGACGGTCGACCCTCATCCCCCAAAGGGCTCTTCCAGAATGTCCTCGTTGATCTCGGGGGAAAAACTATCCTCATAGACATTGAAGTTATCGATTCCCCACTTGATTACAATATCTTGTTTGGACATAGCTACATGTACATTATGAAGGTGATGGCCTCTTCTGTGTTTCAAATGATGATGTCCCCCCACAATGGAAATATCTTCACCATCGACCAAATTACATATTATGAACCTAACCATTATGCCAACGTCGATAACATCCTTCCCCTTGTTCGTACTAGAAAAGATGCTTATTCAGACATTGACATGGGTCCCAGAGTTTTCAAAGACCCATCCTTGCTGGGGGCATATCATGGAGTGCCACCCCTCCTACACCCTTCACCACAAGTGTGTGTTGTATATTCTAATGGAACTGACACCGGGCACACCATCCCTCCCACAGAGGTCCCTCCCCACATCAAAGTTCCACCAGTTGAAGAACCACTCCCTCGGGAACTCCCAGAGCCTCTCACCAACCCATGTTTCCTATATTCCCCCCCGTCACCCACCCCTCTAAGGGAAAATCCTGGTTTGGGAGACAATCCCCAAGCCCTTACCTAAATTCCCTTCTTCTACCCCCCACATGGAGTCCAAGCATTCTAGGTAGCTACCACTCTTACCCTTCCTAACATGGTGTTGGCCATCCCTGTATGGTATCTTCATCCCCTTGCCATGGTTCCTTAACCATCCATCCCTCCTCAGACAAAGGGAATCCCAATGAAGATTCCAGTACTAGTTCCTACCACACCACCATCTCCCCCCATCGTTGACAACGTTGTCATTGTTGGGGGTAGATGAAAGAAGAAAGAGCCCACAACTCTCCTTCCTTCTCGAGTTCAACCTCCTTGCACACTATGTGAAAGAGATGGACACCCCACTAATAGATGTCCTACTCTTCCCTAGTTACGCAATAATATTCAACTCTCGACAGCGCCCACCATGCTCCCCACTCCACCAAGTTCGTCCACAATGAATACATAGTCCTCCCCTTCCAACAATAAAGGGTTGTGAACCAAATTCACGTGCTCCATCTGTTCAAAATATGGCCATTATACTCATCATTGCCCAACTCTACCTCAATTTCGCCAAACATTGGTTGCAGTACACCAAACATCACGGCTTGGCCACCCCCAAGCTCTCCCTACTGCTACTAACGTTACTGACATCCGGTATGTCTCTATGTCAATTCCCAAATAGATGCGATGTCCTTGTACTTTGTGTGACTTACTTGCCCATTTCACATACCAATGTACTTTGATTATTGAATATTGACATCGTCAATTAAACCCTATTCAAACTCATTCAACCACCTTACCTCATGTGATTCAAGTTGTTTCCCCCATCCCTTCTCCATATATTGTCCATATATCCTCCCTTAAACCAAATTCACTTGCTACCCCTCCTTGGTTCACCTTACAACTATTTGAGGATGTTCCCCGAACCCTCGCAACTCTCTGGTAAATTTCCAACAAGAAATCTTTCCCCCCACCTTACTCTATCACCCATAGTATCTAGACATTTGGTTTATGTCAAGCGATCCATTCCAACATAGTTGAGACATCCCTTCTATGTCTTCACCACTTGAGGATAGTCACACTGTGAGAGTCACCCATGTCACCTCCGCAAATCCCCTGTATTCTCTCATTTTCCATTGCGACGAACACATCCGAGAGGAACTCACAACCCCCGATTGTCCATGGAATACCCTCTATCACCGAGCGCTTTTGATTTCACATATGGCCTTTCACCCTTTTGTCCCCACTCTCATATGCGCAATCGAAACCAAGGATTTCATCCATTCAGGGAACATAGATTGGTTCAAAAACCCTATCCCTACCCCAGATGCTTTTGAAGAAGGCAACATGGTTAACATTTCCACCACTGTCAAAATTGACATTTCCATCAACCCAGGAATCATATAAGAAATCACCATTGGCGTCACATGCTCCCCTGAGGAACTTACAACTTATAAATCTCTCTTTCAGGAATACCAGGATATTTTTTCCTGGTCAAATACAAAGATTCCCGGCCTCGATCCTTCTATAGTCGAATATTGCATCGACACATGGCCAGATGTCACCCCATTCCATCAAAAGCAGCGTCCACTTCACCCATCCAAAGTTGTGGCTATAAAAGATGAAATCAAGAAGTTACACGCCACTGGGTTCATTTACCGCATTGTGCATACCTCATGGGTTTCCAACAACATCCCCATTAACAAAATATAGGGCACTATTCGCGTCTGCACCATCTTTCATGATCTCATCCATGCTTGTCCCAAAGAAAACTTTCCAACCCCTTTCATTGACCAAATTATTGATGACTATGCTAGCCACAAGGCCTTGTCCTTCATGGATGGTTTCTTTGGCTACAATCAAATCCAAATACATCCAACAGATCAATATAAAACTACTTTTACTACCCCATGGGGTACTTTTTCTTATTGTGTCATGCCTTTTGGACTAAAAAACATAGGCACGACGTTTCAACGAGCCATGACTTATGCTTTCCATGATCTTTCTCACATCGTTCTTGCTTACTTGGATGACCTCACCTCTTGATCCAAGAAATGAAATCATAATTTAGACAACTTACCCACTGTCTTTCAACGATGTCGCCAATACAATATCCGCTTGAACCCTCTCAAGTGTGTGTTTTGCATCATCGTCAGATGCCTCCTTGGGTTCATTGTTTCCCAACATGACATCATAGTGGACCTCCTCAAGGTCCAAGCTATCACAAAAATTCCACCACCTAGTAATTTGTGCCAACTGCAGAGCCTACAATGAGAAGCCAACTTTTTACGTCACTTTGTCCCAGATTACACCACTCTCGCACATGGTTTCCTTCACTTATTGCATCATGATATACCATTTCGATGGGATGAACATGCCCAAACCTCTTTTGATGATTTAAAAGCGACACTATCCAATGCTCCTTTGATTAGTCCTCCAAACTATGATCATGATTACATCCTCTACTTATCAGCCTCATCCATCTCAGTAGCAGGAGTCCTCGTACAACTAGGGGTGATGGACGAGAGCATGTCATTTACTACATTAGTAAAAATATTTAAGGACCACCCCTGAAACAAAATCATGATTAGAAACTAGCCCTCGTAGTTCTGAAACTGTGTCACTATATCCTGCTTCACACTACCAAAGTCATAGAAGATTCTAACCCCGTGCATCACTTTCTTAGTCAACGACATATTAATGGAAAAGTTTCCCGATGGATCGTCATCCTTTAGGAATACGACCTAGAGTTCTCAACTCCCAAAATAAATAAGGACTCGTTCTCACCGAAACCATCATGACATTTACCTCATACGCTAAAGTTTCACCCGTCAATACGGATTTTCCCAACGAACACCTCTTATTCATCCCCTTGGATGACCCTTGGTATGGAAACCTTCTCTTCTACCTTCAGACACAAAATTTTGGGTCTCATCTCTCTCGATATGATCGTCGGTGCATTCTCCATCATGCCCCTTGGTACCTTTTCATCGGTGACATCTTGTACCGAGTGGGGTCGACACCATCCTCCGTTGATGTCTAACCATCGATGAAGCAGACATATTCATGAACGATTTCCATAGTGGCACTTGCGGTGGCCACCTCTCAGGTATGTCCACCACACAAAAAATGATTCGATCATGATACTTTTGGCCCACATTTTTTCATGACTGCATCCATGCTTTCAATCGATGTGACCAATGCCATCTCTATGCAAACAAAGTACAAGCGCCACCTACCCTTCTACATCCATTCATCACCGCCAACCCCTTTTGCAAATGGGACATAGAATTCATGACTTGAAATCCTCCATCTAGTAATAGACACAATTACATCATCGTGGCAGTTTATTACTTTAACAAATGGGATGAAGCCATGCCTACCTTCAATAATATCGTTGACATAACATCGCATTTTTTCTTCAACGATGTAATTACCCATTTTGGAATTCCACTACAGTTAGTATCCGATCATGGTAAACACTTTGAAAATGAGATCTTCGCATAACTCTCCTCAAAGTTAGGCCTTTCCCATGAGTTTTCCTCCCCATAATACCCTCAGTCCACAAACAGGTTAAGGCTGTCAACAAAGTCCTCAAAACTATTCTACAACATACCATCAATAAACATAAGACCAACTGGCATCATATGTTGTTTTCAACATTATGGGCTTATCGCACAATAGTCAAAACTACCATAGGTTTTACACCATTTCATCTCATCCATGGGATCGAAGCCACCCTCCCCATTGAGTGAAAAATTCCCACGTTACGCACATCCATCGAGCTATTACCCAATACTGCTCCAATGGATCAATACTTGTTGACCTTAGATTCACTAGATGAAGATCATCGGTCTTCATTACAGAACAACGAGGTAGCTAAAATACGGTCCAAAGCCAACTTTGATCGCCATGTCAACCTTCGATAATTTAACGAAGGAGATCTAGTCCTAGCCTACGATATCGCCCATGATACTCTCAGTCATGGGAAATTTGAGTCATTATGGCATGGACCCTACATTATCCAACACTACCTAACTAAAGGTGCATACATCCTGGCCTCTCCAAAAGGATATCCTCTCAAAGAGCCCATCAACGGGTTGTACTTAAAGAAGTTTTATGCCTGAGCATAGCCATTCTACACTAGGTTTTTTATTTTTGTACACATTTGTAGAGTTTTTAGCCTTATTTTTTCACCTCCACTCCTCATGTTTGATCTACCATCCATGTTATTGACATATGAATCCTCCATCAACCTACCACATCAACTATGTTGATGGTGCTAGTCGCTAGACACAGAATCTCACTTCGGCTGCTTGGGCCCTCTATACCCCCTCACATGAACGACTCCACTCCAACAACATATGTTTGGGCTCAACCACCAACAACCAAGAAGAATATGCCACCATCATTGGTCTCCTCGACGAGGCCAGTCACCGCCGCGTTCATCACCTTAGCATTTTATTAGATTCTCAACTCGTCGTCCTGCAACTCAATAATGTATACCGTGTCCGCAATCCTTGCCTCTTTTGTAAATACCTGCAAGTTAGACTCTTATCTCGAAACTTTGATTCAATTACATTTACACATATTCCATGACAATTTAATCAAATAGTTGATAATATGGCTAACCTAGAGTTAGATTAGCATTTATCACATCACGACATCATTACATATACATAAATCATCAAACATTGGTCACAACATATATATTAGACATCATAAACCATCAAAAACATCAACACATGTAAACATTACAAAGAGCCAAAAGATGTGTAATCCATATATATATATATATATACATCTCCTCTAAAGTATCATCAATGTTTACAAAAGTAAAAAATATACATCGTCGTAGGCCAACGAGTCCCCTCACCCCTATAGGTACAAAATGGGTACCCCCTACCCTATAAAAAATGGGTATCAACTACCCTACACAAAATGGGCTCGCAAGCCTATATAAATACAACAAAAAAAATTGACACTCATCGTGGTCCTAGAGCTCCCCCTTAGGTCCTCTGTTAGCAAGAGGCGCCCCACCAATTGGGGGTCCTCCTGGTCTAGTGGGCAGTCAACTAGTCATCGTTTTCCTTGCTACATCTTCCCGGAGGATCAAGGTCCACCAGTCTGCTGGAACACCGACACACTTCTCTAGAACTCTCTCATTCGGAATGTGGGCCCACATGCCCTCCGAAACACCCTGAAGCACCTCCTTGAACCAGTGATGAAGATCCCCCATCTCCCTGTTGGCCTCTACCCGCATTGCATGCGATGGCCCCGCACTTGGATAATCAAACATGCATCTCTGGCCTTCCCTCAGCTCATATGTTGGCCCTGCACTAGCATCATCACTCCGACGTCGCTTTCCTAACTACAACTTTCCCACAACGGTCTCACTGTCCCTTGGCGAGCTGACTCTCCAACCATCTCTGCCTCATGGCCTCGAGGCCCCACATCTGCAAACACAAAAATCAAAGATAGAGTCAACATCCATATATATATATATTCATATGCTACACCATCAAAATCACAAAACATAAATGCACAAATAGACCTCTCTAGTCCCAAACCTACCTAGGAGGCAACACCATATCTGGGTCATGATGGTAGTCCATGCCATCGTATGGATACCAAAGTATCACCTATGGCATGTGGCGCCACACACATGCCTTTGTGGCTATAAAGTAGTGGCCACCCTCTCCCCTCCCCATGGCGTGACATCACTTGTGCCCACCACATCAATTCTGACTCTTGCGGCCTTGCAGGTGGCAGCAAAATCCTCGGGCACAACATGGGCACCCTCTCCAGAAACCATGCCACCAGGATAGATCCAAATGAAAAATCACTAGATTCGGTGGTCTGACACTGAATATTCCCCATCATCCTGGAGTGCAACATCATCCCCCAGGAAAAAAAGTCCTCATCTAGAACCCTCTCTACAATCCTTAGTTGACCACCTATGATTCGCTAAGTATTCAAGGATCCATAGATCCTCACCACCATGGCCGCGATGCACTAAGACAAGAGATTTTCCATCGCCTCAATATGTACCACCAAACATGATATCAGGTTCAGCTCCGAATAGTGGTGTCATGCCATATCCACTAATCTCACGACCCCCGATAGTTGGGGGTCCGCAGGTAGGGCCATTCCTTGGAAGGGGAGCCCTGTCAAGAAGTATACATCCTTTGCAGCTGAGAGTGTCAGTTTTTGTCTGTTCATAATAAATAATTGTATATCAATGCTCCACATAGATATAAGATACTGAAGCAGGAACTCTTACGATCGTATCAGAGGGAAATCAAAGAACTTGAGCAGCCCATAGGATGCCAAGTGTCTTTGAACACCAAGTTTCTCTCTCACCGCCTCTCAGAGGCGCTCCTAGTATCGCTCCCTCCATTGGACTGGAATGACGATTTTCCTATCACAAGATGATCACTTGCATCCACATAAAACACTTGGTCATTCCTCATCATTCATCAAAAATACCAAAAAATTCAAATTTTCAACCACCCTTAGCTTCGCCTCTAGTGCACGACCTTCACCCCAACAGGTGCACACATATGTGTGCATGTTCTTTTCACATCTATGCAACTCTCGGAGAAAAAAATGCACATCAATGCACAACTCTCATGCCAACATGTGCTCACACATGTGCACATTTTCTCTACACAGTAGCGCACTGATGCACAACTGTCTGAGAAACAGTTGCGCATAGTGCGCAGTTGTAATTCCAACAGGCGCACATCTCATGCATGCTTGTTTTTCCCTCCCACGTGCCCTATGTGTGGCTGTGTCAAGCAAAACCGCACATTGTGTGTGGGAGAGGGAATTATACCCACACATCTAAGAAAAGGTATTATTCCTTCTCCCGCGCATTAGTTGGCCCAACCTGAAAATTACCCTTGTACGACCATCCGTACAACCCCTAACTCAACTCTAGAAAATTAATACTTTGCAGGAGGATGGGACCACTAACATGACTCTCGAAACTCACAAATCGGTCGACTCAAGCTCCCATAATCTCTGAAACTCCTCCAGATACTCTCGTCAATTCACTATAGCAGCGAGTACAAATGAGGTGGCATTGTGGGCCCACCAGCCATATATAGTCCCTTTTTCCAAACTTCCACACTCATTTACAAGAGCCTAGAGCCTCTATTTCTTGATCCGTCTTCAGCCATGATATCAGGTTCCCACCATCTACACAATCACATTCCCTGGGTCACCATCCGCACTCAGCCCTGGGGGAGAATTTTTCTCACATTACTTCCAGGTATGCATGCTCATGTTCAAAATTATCTAATAACTATTATATATTATTTATCATCAGATATTGTTCACATCGGGTATTCAGTTTTAATATGTGCAGTTACTTAGTCATCACAAACAGCGCAACCCCTTCAGGTATATCTTCTGCACTGCATGTAATCATTCCCTTTGCATATCAATTGCATCTCCCAGTCACACCCTTGGACATTCACCCTACATCCGTCTCTGCAGTACCGTCACCTTTGTTACATTTTATTACTATCACCCAATAGCACTCTCCCCCACATGAGTTATCCCATTCATAGTTCCCCTTGGTACTTTAACACTCATGATGCTTTCACCCCTAGGGATGGAAGTCCTGATAGTGTTATGCACTCCCAAGAATAAGCCACATACTTCTTCTCATCATGTTTCTATATTTCCCAATGGACTCCCAAGCTATATCATTTCGGTTCTATTTGACTACACCTTCACAGTATCATTAACATTCCATTTCATCCACCATCAGTTTTTCCATCTGTGAATTATCCTCCATTCATTTACCTCATATAGAAACACACCCATTTGGCCCCCACCCTCCACCAGTTCTCTTCACAACTTATGCCCTCATAGGCCAAGCCATCTTGCAGTGACACACCCGTTTTTGTATCTGTACACTCATCCCAAATTATTCTTTATTTATTTGGTAATTGTAAAAATCCTTTGTTTCCATCATTTTCTTTTATTTTTGTTGTCACCCTTGATAACCTTATTTTCCCATCAACGCATCCCATATCTCCCTTGGTTGGGGCATCCATTTTCCTTTTCTCATTTTGACATCGTTCATAAACCCTAAGTATCCCCTAGTCCAAGTACCCTTGATCTCTAAGTTTGTCGACTTTGTCGTGCCTTTGGCACAATTTCACCCCATGTCTACTCATCCCCTTGACACTAGATACAGTTTTATGTTTTTTTCCAAAATTCCTTCAAACATAAGCCCAACCATGGACATTCTTGAGTCTCACCGCATCTTGACTTTGTTCGTGTTCCCTATCAGTTCCTGATCTTATCTCCGTGGATTTCATGAATCCCTTTGCTTCTTGGAGTCATGTCTCCCTTCTTGTCGAAATCAACACAGTTTCTAGAAGGGCGACATTATATTGACTCTCATTACCTTTACAATGAGGAGTCTTAGATGGCACAAGGAGAACTATCATTTCTCTCTGATTTCGTTGACCCCCATAACATTCGACATCAGTAAAATATCATGTTACGGTGGGCCTTACTATGCGACTATTGTAGTTGTTTTATACCAGCCGAAGACCTCTGAATTTGTTAGGCCATCAATGCCTACGAGTCATCGACACTTCTTACAGGCATCCTTACCTCTTTTTCGAGTATGTTCACCATCCAGAATTGTCATCTGTCATTATCAAACCACGCCAGAGGGTGCTGCAATTATCTACATCAGCATACATTTTCAATTATTGTCTCACATTTTGATTTACATGACATGAGCATGGGGCATGCCCGCCTCATTTGTATACAACTTTTCTTTCTTCTCCCTAGAGAAATATGTGGGTCCCACAGTTTCCCCTCTCCCTCCAATGTATCACTCTCGTAGTTCCTATTAGCACTCTTCATTACAATGGCACTCTCAGTAGAAGAAACATTTATGTATTTTGGCTATACATATGCTCCTAACCTCACACATGAGGGGGCATATGTTATCATTGAAATTTTGTTTGCAACATTGCACGCAAATGGTTACAAAAATACAACAATGCCAAACAACTATTAGTTCACCTGTAGCACCAAAATTCATTTCTAAAGGCAAAAACTATACAATTGGACAAAAATTGACATGTGCAAACTCACTAAAGGAAGTTCTCACACAAGGCGCGTGACAAAGAAGCTCGTAGAGTGCACAATGTGCCATATGTGTGACTGTGTACGAGAAAATCCGTGCACTCCTATGAATGACACATTTATGGTTCTTGTCGACCCCTCAACCACTTATGGACTAGCTCCCAACTCGATTTGACCTTCAGATCTGAGTTAAATCCGAATGGAGGGTTGGTCAAGGACCAAAGGGTGCCCTAAAGGGCCCCTTGTTCACACTAAGAACCAGTTGAATATTGCCTTGAAGAAATGCTATAAAAGGAGGCCATGGGTGCACTAAGAGACCAAGATCTTCATAGTATTTTTTAAGCTACCTCAATTCGCCCTTGATAATCCTCTTTTCTTGTAGGAGCATTCTAGTATCATTCCAATAGTCCATTCCACTCACCTCTTGAGGGAATAGGCATTTATTTTCTTCATCATTTGACATTTTTCTTCCATTGTAAGAAGATATATCCATTAGGGAACTCAAGATCCCTCCCAAGGAGGAAGAGGGGAATCATAAGTCCTCATTTTTATCTACGGTGTTTTGCATAATCTTGGTCATTGGTTGATTGTTTATGGTTCTAAAATTTTCTTATGCATTCTAGTTTCATTTCCTTATTTTTTTTTAGTTTGTTTAGTTGTTTATTTCATGTGTTTGGCTTGTTTAATCCATGCACTAACCTTTGTCTTGTCTAGTAGGTCCAACTAGTCATACAAGTTCCCTTTTTTTTCTCACCCAAGTGACGAAACAAACACAACACCTGTCTTTTGGAAAGTTATAGTTATAGTTACAAACTTGGAGATACAGGGGTATTACAATCTCCTCCCCCTTAAAGGAACATCATCCTCGATGTTCTATTTGTTTATGTGCTCTGTATGTACAAAAGTAAAGAAAAGTGGGTATGCATGTTTCATGGCATCCTTCATTTCCCATGTAGCCTCATCTGGGCTGACGTGTTTCCACTGCACCTTAACCTGTGAAATAGTTCTGTTCATGAGTGGGGTTTCCTTCTTGTCTATTATGCATTGTGGTTCTGTCAAGAATTATCCCTCTAGTTCCACCTGAATCATAGAATAGTCAATTATATGATTAGAATCATGTACATATCTCTTTAATAATGAAACATGGAAAACATTATGTGCCTTCACTGTGGGAGGAATCACTAATATATATGCTACCAATCCCACTCTATCAAAAATTTCAAAGGGTCCACAATACCGAGGTGCCATCTTGGCACAAGCTCACAGTATCAGGGAGCTTCTCGTGGGCCTAACTCTGAGATACACATGATCCCCTGTTTTGAAATCTCTAGGAGTCCTCTTTCTGTCTGCATAGTTTTTCTGTCTATCCTAAGATATTTTCATATTATTCTTTATCTGAATTACTTGTTGTTCCATTTCTTTCAGTATGTCTGGCCCAGTTGTAATTCTATCTACTGGATTATCCCAATTGATTGGAATCTTGCAGTACCTACCATAGAGGGCCTCAAAAGGTCTTATCTTCAACGACTTTTGATAGCCATTGTTGTAGGAAAACTCTACCAGTGGTAGGTAGTATTCCCACTTATTAGGCTAATGCATTACATGCATCCTTAACATATCCTCTAACACTTGGTTTACCCTCTCTGTATGTCCATGATTTTGAGGGTGATAGACTTTGCTAAATAACAATTTATTTTCAAAACTGGAAAATGGATATTTTCATAAATTTGAAGTCAATTGGGTATCTCTATCAGATATGATCTCCTTAGGCATGTCATGCACCCTAATTATTTCTTTCATAAAAAAATAGGCAATGTCTGTTGTGTTGCAATTTGACTTGAAGGGAATGAAGTGAGTATATTTTCTCAATTTGTCCATAACTACCATGATGGCGTCATTCTTTTTGACTGATTTTGGTAATCCCGTGATGAAATCCATGGAGATGGTTTCCCATTTCCATTCTCAAATTGGTATGGGATGCAACAACCCTGCTAGATGTCAGTGTTTTTCCTTAACCCGATGACATTCTAGACATCTATCCAAGTAATCAAGTATGTACTTCTTCAATCCTGGCCAATAAAATAGTTTCCTAGTGGTTTTGATCGTCTTCTATAACCAAGATGACCAATATATGGTATTTTGTGTTGTTCATCCATCATGAACCTCTTCAAGTCGTGAAAATTTGAATTATACAACATACCTTTGTAAGTTAGTACGTCATCATTCATCAATTGATATCCTTCATACTTCAACCATGTGGCTTCTTGTTCTAAGTACAATTTTACAGTCTAAAAAAATGCATATGTTTCTTGTGAATTTTTTACTCTATCCCTGACATCCATTTCGCAAGTTTTTACAACTTCTAGGTGAATCACTTTAGCACTTCTTCTAAGGGCATCAACCACCCTATTTTATTTTCCTTTGATATGTTTCATTTCAAAATCAAACTCACTGAGAAGAGCCATCCATCTATCTTGTCTAGCATTAAGTTTTGGTTGATCAAACATGTACCTCAACCCACAATGATCTGTCATATGCACAATTTTTAAAGCATGCACTATGG
>SNQJ01S0064942.1:19657-40604 GCA_010110895.2 Picea sitchensis
TAGTTAATGATCTACTAGTTTATGAACAACACATAGTTCATATTTTTCAAAACATATAAAACAACATAAAATTTCATTCCTTCCCTCCGTAGAGGTTTAAATAATCCTCTTAGGAATGGGGTAAGATAGGGTGTCACCCCTAAAATTTCTCTTATAAAATTTTTAAGCGGCTCGTTCATGAGACAAAGCAGGCCAAGTGTTGTAACCATGCTCTGATACCAATTGATAACACACCTGACCCCTAAATATTGTTTCTAGGGATGGGGCATCAAAAAATTTCTTACTCTGATCATCTCAAATCATCTCTCTGAGTTCTTCATCCTCTTTTACTCACCCGTAGCTTTCTAACTACTATTATCAGACTCTAATTTGACCTCTAGTTTGCAATATATGGCCTACTAAAGTTCTTTGTGTGTTATTATTTGAGGTCCATGTGGGTCCATCTCATTCGTACCATCTCCATGTTCCTACCCACGTTAGGGAAGGTCCATCCACCATCCAATCAAACGACGATACTTGATCCTCATCTAACACATAGGTTAGAGTGGAATTCGACGTTTGACACTTCGACACTGAATGCCCCTCTTCCTTTCTACATGCATGTCCTCTGGAGTCCCTATTCCTGAACTCTCAAAGGAGCCCAGAATATATCCACGTGGCTCCGGCCTTCGGGCCTTTCAACTTACCCATGACACTGCATCCCAAACCTCTAGAGTCCTAAAGTTATGGACTCCCGAAGGGTCCACCCTCACACATGGTGATATGCTAAACGTGGAGGAAAGGACAAGGGAGTCCTAAGAACTCCACTCGCCAAATAGAACCAATAGGTAAGTTCCATAGGTGACACGTGGCAAGGCATAGATGACACGTAGCCCCTAAAGTGGGTGAAACTTGTCATGTTTTAATGGGCACATAGGGTCTGTGAAACGTACAAATCCAGGTGACACGTGGCACATCAAACGTGGGTCCACATCACCCTGGGTGACATCAACATGCCAAGTCACCCCAGAATAGTAGCGTTCCAAGCCCTTTGATCTCACGGTTACGGTGTCTCCATGTAATCCCTTGATCTACGACCTCTATTACATCCTAACTTCAATGTTCGGGGGATCCGAGTTGTGACTTTCTCCTTACTCCTGGAGTGGTCAGTGTTGGGATGACCATAGTCTAGATCTAACAGCTAGGGGAGATCTCAAAGGGTTCCTAGATCTACGGTCCTCGTCACTTCACAGCTCCGGCCTTCGGGGGTTTCAACATTATTATTGCTCTGCTCTCTTGAAGCAGGACTTCTCTAAAGTACCATACGTGGGTCCCTCCACTGTTTGATTGGACGATTAAGAGGGGTTCTTAACAGACTCCCTAGATCTATGGCTCACATCAATTCGTAACTTTAATGTTATGGAGTTTGATTCCATAGCATCTTCGTCCTCCCGAAGTAGTACTTCGTCGAAGTTACCTTGACGTAGATCCAACAAGAAAGGAGACTCCTAAGTACCCTCGAATATGTGGCTTGCGTCACTTCACGATTGATGAATGGATCAAGGTGTAAAGATGGAGCAAGACTATCTTCCATAGTTAGGGATACCGCCAGGCATCGGTCAATCTTATGGGTAACTGTACAAACCAGTTTCCTTTGGCCGATTTACAAAAGGTAACTTCGTAGCATTTGGGAGCTCCGATCTCTCGAAGTTTCAAAGCCAGAAAGGGTTAGCTCATTGCGGGCCTAGTATAGGGTTCCGAGGCCTTGGTCACATGGGTCCTTTAAAATCTCTTGTTGGCTACACGCTAATTTCTTAGCCGTGATTTGGTTAAGGACATGGGCATGAACCCTTGGTCCCACGGGTGAAATATCTAAAGGAGACTCCCTCCTTCCATCGGGTTTGAATTTAGTATTTCCACGAAGGTAGATTCTAGAGGTCAAAAAGTCTTAAGCATCCCAATAATCCTTCCCCGACACTCTTGCAAATTTACATCCCACAACTATCTAACTGCTAAGTTGAGGAAAGAAGAAGACCATTCAAAAACATGGGTTCACAAAGAGACAAATACATATTTCTACCTTAATCATTCAATATAGAACTCAGTCATAGGAATATAAATATATTCAATTATCATTTCCATTTCAATACACAAAATATGAAAATACTTATCAGGAAACCAGAATCATGAAGCGACTGCTGAAAGGGTTGCTCATTTCCACCCAACCATAGGCACAACCACTCTTGAACGGATTTACTACTGGCCACCGACGACCTATATCACAATGCTCTGAGAGAGACTATTTCTTCTTACTCAACGACAACCAAGGACGAAGGTTACTCTCCTCCTCTCATGGGATCTTGGCAACCATTTTTCTTTGTACCAAGCAAAGAGGTCTCCACGAGTACTTCCACAGTCACTTGTCAACCTTGTTGATCAGCTTGAAACGAAAACCTTACCAACGACTTCTTGTGCTCAGAACAATCTTATTTCTCAGTTCTTCCTCAAACCAAAGAGCTTGCAAGTGCTCTTTTCTCTTCTCGAGATTGGTCTTTCGACTCCTCTTTTTTGCGCAGATCTCTCCTCTTTTTTTTCCTTTTTGTCTGTACCCACGAATTACCTATTTTGTTTCCTTCCTCAACAAGGTTGTGTGGGTCCGAATCCCCAACTCGTGGTGAGGTCTGAAAGTCTTGCAAATGGGTAATCTGCCCCATCTCCTCATCAACTCTTGAGGATAACTCTTCGATTTACCAATCTGACTGGTAATTCATTTCTAGGTTAGAGGATTGTTTTGAGTCTGAGTCATTAAATCTAGTAAGATATTAGTTCGGTGGGGAGTCATGTCAACCATTTTTTATTCCCCTCACCATCTCTCTCATAGGATTTATGGTCTATCTTGGCAAACCCATCTTTCAATAGTCATACAACACTTTTCTATTTTCTATTAATAACAGAAAATACATACATTGACCTTTTATAACAAAAAAGTTCATCAAATCAACATATCTAGTATACCCCTTCTTTTAACAAATTATAATTATATTTGCAAACTTGAAAAAACAAGGATATTGCACTAACTATAAATCATAACTCTCCTGGCTATAAATCAACTCCACAAACATATCCCATATCCCAATGGACGACGGATATACCAACACAACCTTAGCGACTTTTATTGCAATGAGAAAAGTGAAGCGCTATTACAATATATTGATGTTCGAAGTCTAATATATTTTATTTATAATATGTATAGATGTCATTCCAATTTTTTTCACCTTCATATCTTATCGAAATTTTTTCTTAACTATCATAATTTGATTGAAAATTATTTAATTTAAATCGACTATAATTTGAGATTTATCAAGACTAGCGGTTGAACAAAACTACATTTATTAACAATCTTTGTTGAATTAAAATCAAATTATAATTTGTTATGGTTTAAACATTGTTAAAAAATTAGTAGATGTATGAAGTATTCTTAATTATAAAATTATATATTTAAAATATTGGTTATTCATTAAATTTTATTTTTAAAAGAGATTTTGAAGTAAAAAACTTTTCAAACCAATAAAATAATAATAAATAAAAAATATCCATTTTAAATTCAAACTTGATAATTTCTTTACTTAATCTCAAATCTCTGAATATAACTCCCCACTACAAACAGTAAAAAACCCTATTTCCCACTACAAACACTAAAAACCCCTAATTTGAGCTAAATCTAAGTTAGTGTTTTCAAACATATTTCCTCCTATTGTGATTATTTAATCACATAATGATGAAGGATTAAAATTATAATTTTAATCCTTCCAAAATATTTGTAATTTCACCTCATACTCCACCTAACAATCTAACTGTTCCCACCATCCGCCCAAAAAGTGTTGCAATCACGTCTAATCGTAATACAAATACAAGATAGAGACGTCTAATTGTAATACAAATACAAGATAGAGGAAGTGACGACCATTCCTCTTTTCATGTTTTCTTTTCCTGTAAATTTTCATTGTATTGGTATGAGCTTCATCAAGCTTAATAAAAAAGTGAGTTTTTATTTTATTTTTGTTTGTTTTCATGATGTATCTTTTCTATTTTATTTTTATTTATTTTCAATTTTTTTTGTTTTTGTTGGTTTTCTCTTAACATACAAATATTTAAGTTTTGTATTTCATAAATGTTTTTATTTATTTATTTATTTTAAATTTTCAAAAAAATTTAAGTAACTTTTATCTTAATTCTAAATTACATTTTTTTAACACAAACATTAATGTTCTACATTGCAAAAAAAATTTCATTTATTTTTTATTTTAGATTTCTAAAACATAAACACTAACAACTTGTCTTGATTTCTCAAAAATGTAATTATGAATTTCCATTTAAAATCACTCTTACAATCCATTTTATAAACAACACTAACTTTTCTTGATTTCTTAAAAAATGGCTTTGCCCTTATGTCTAACTCCTGAACCACTCTTACCATCCACCTTATATTCGGTTTAACTAAAACTTTGATGTTTTACAATTTAAGTTTTATGTTCAAAGAATGTGATTGTTTAATAACATGTAACATTTGGGGCCACTCTTATACTTCACCTTAGATTTGGTTTAAGTAAAACTTTGATGATTTACGATTTAATTTTTGTTTGTTTATTTTTTTAGCTTAAATTTTACTACAATAACATGTAATAGTTGAAGGTCACTTTTACCCTTCATCTTAAATTTCTTTTAATTCAAACTTTGGTGTCATGTAATTTGATTTTTTTTAGTCAAAAATATGTTAAATTGTTTATTCCTCCATTATAAATTTTTACTATAATAAAGAGTAATATTTTTTTCCTTACTCTAAAAAAAGTGGGTTTATTATTTAGAGTAATTCTTATCCTTTCACCTTACATTTCTTTTAATTCAAACTTTAGTGTTCTAAAATCTTGGTCACCTCCTAGGTATGGTTATCTTTGGATCTTCTTATTTTTTATTCTTTTAGGATTATCTTTAACTCTCATTTGGAGTTCTCATTGTAAAGTGTGATTTATGTGTAAAGTAGTTTTTAATGATGCCTTCCTCACCCCTTTATAGGTAGCTAGTGCATTATGCATTCTTATTGTTGGACATACTTTTATTGATGTATTGTCATTTATGTCAACAGTCGATGATGCACATGAAGCTCAGAAGGGAAAGCACAATACAAAAACATGACGAATAAAGCTCAGAAGAGAAAAAGCGGTGCAGAAACATGATCGAGATCAAAATCCTCACAGGACAAACCAAGACTGTTGATATGCATGCGATAGATCAACCACATGGATGAATTGCAGAGAGCGAAAGAAGAATTAAACAACTCACTAGTTCCAATCCTGCAATTGATCTAGATCGTCAAATCTCATAAACTCAAATATCGATGATTATGGTTGATCCAAAAAACGATCAGATTATGTCAGATTAAATTGTGACCGTCGGATGCGCAAGTGCCAGATCAACAACAAGGATATATTGTAGAGAGCGAAAGGAGAATTAAATATCACATTATTTCCAATACCGCAATTAGTTAGGACCGTCAGATATTATAGCTTCAAAGATCGATGATTGTGATTGAATCACCAACAAACACACAACTTCAAATTGTGGAGCTTGGGTGACGAATTAAATCAATCGCAAGTTGTGGTTCCGCAATCATCCTTGATCGTTAATATGCTTCGAGAGTCTTCAAGACCGTTGGATCACTTTAAGTGGAAGGATAGGATAAGCGGGGAAAAAAGGGTTGAGAATTCAAATACCCGAATTTCCATCAATCGTCGGATCAAATTAAGTGGAAGGATAGGATAAGAAAATATGGAGGTCCATTGGATTTAAATCAAGGAATAGCAGCATTGCAGACAGATCGAGTCGTCGATTTAAGATCTTTATCAAACAAACATCATTCATTTTGGGTTAAAAGTTGTGAGGAGGTTACGCTTCGGGAATCTCACTTCAAAATAATTGTGAATTCGAGATATCGAATCACCCGAAGTCCCGAATGCTGAGGTCTCGAAGTGGATATGAGTCATCCGATCTGAAGAATACTTCAGGTACATTCTCATCCATTGATCAAAATAAAGTAGAAGGATAGCGTAAGTAGAATAGTCAAAGTCTTGAAGTAAATGGTGGTCATCCATCTCAATGCTTTATTAATTCCCATCCGTCGGATTAAGCAGTGAAGGGATAAGTGTAAGGATCAAATATGACCATTGATCTGTTTCCCCGAAATAAACGTGAACCATCTGATCTGTTTGAAAAAATCATATTCAAAATATTTGAAAGGAAAAAGTCCTGAAGTCGTGACAATCATCCATTTCATCGAGAGATTAAATCGTGACCATTGATTCTAATAAGTTCTCAAGCGCTAGTTTGGCCTAGCGTCGGGTCACCACCGTTGTTAATATGGAATGAAAGATATAAATACAAAAGATAATGTGTTGCTAAAGTTTATAAGCCCGTGGTTTTGTGTTATCGGTTACATGTAATGGTTTGAAGGAAGTGCTTCTACAAACCTCAGTTTCTGAAATAATTGTAGAGATTCAAGATCGAGTTAAGAGATGAAATTGATCCATATCTGTGATCCATTTATGAAAAGCCTTCATGGTAATAATAATAAACTGTGATTATAGTTAAGTTAGATGAAGAGGTGTGATGGTCCAAACAAAGGGACATGGTGTATCACACTCATGCCATTTTGAAGAATATATAAACAACAAAGAGTGGTGAGAAGAAAGCGTCTCTGTAGTCGAGATTAGAAGATCAAAAGAAGAAGCAGATTCTAGGAAGTACATCCGAAGATACTTATGCTGTGAGGGTGGAAGGGAGGAGCATGTAAGGATTCATATCCTTACTAAGAAAATTGTAAAAGATAAGAGAGTTGGAGCTTCCTAGGGTTGGTTCCCTAAATATAAGGGAGTTGGTGCTTCCTAGGGTTGCTTCCCTAAAGACGAGGGAGTTGGTGCTTCCTAGGGTTGGTTCCCTTGAAGAAGGGGATTGGTGTCTCCTAGAGTTGGTTCTCTAAAGAGGTTTGGTGATCTTCACTATTCTTTATAAAAAATTGTAATTATTGTTTAATATATTTATACAATTTATTTTGCATACAATTCATTGTTTATTCATTGTGATAATCAATAAAATATAAAAAGTGACTGCTAATTATCAATACAGGGTAATATTGATTCATCCCCCCCTCTTAGTATTCCAACAATTGGTATCAGAGTCGGTGCCTTCAGAAAAATCTAACAACTGAGAGGTAGATCCTGAAGATGGATCAACAAGAGGGAATGTCTAACAACAAAGCACCATTGTTCAATGGAGGAGGCTATGCTCTATGGAAGGTAAGAATGAAAAAATTCATGTTGGCTCTTGGTTTTGATATTTGGAAATCCATTGTATATGGTTACACTACACCAACTGCTCCACCCAAAGATGTTGCAGGAAATAAAATATGTAATGACAATTCAAGAGCAGTTAATGGAATTCTAGGAGGGTTGACTAATTCCATATGTGTGAAGGTTATGCATTGTAAATCAGCCAGAGAAATCCAGGACAAGTTGGAGGTTGTATATGAAGGAGATGAAAAAGTCAAGGAAGCCAAACTATAGACCTATAAAGCTCAGTTTGAAAATCTGAAAATGAAAGAAGAATAAAACATTGTTGAATACTTTCATAGAGTAGATGAAGTGGTCAATTCAATCTGAGCAGTGGGAGAATAACTTGAAGATAAACCTATTATGAAAAAAATACTAAGGTCATTACCTATGAGATATGATGCCAAGATCTCTTCAATTGAAGATAGGTATAATCTTGACACACTCACAGTTGATGAACTCCATGGAATTTTTACAGTGTATGACATGAGAACAAAGAATGATAAAACATTAAAAAATGAAACAACCTTTAAAGAATCTAAAGTGAGGCAAGAGAAAAAGACCAAATTTGATTTATCATATATATTTGATGAAGAAATTACAAACTTCATAAATAAACTCAAGAAAGGGATAGGGAAATAAAAAGGGAAGATTCCTCTAATATGTTTTAACTGTGGAAAAATTGGACACTTATCCCTATCTTAAGAAGGAAGAAAGTAATAAAAAAAAATCTCAAACCTAATATCGTAAGTGTAAGCCAAACATGTGATCAAGGTCACACACTTACTTTTGATTCTCAAAAATGTGAGATCAGAAAAAAGGGGCACTAGAAAGATAGTGGCAGTCGCACCAAGAACATCTAGCAATGTGTACATCCTTAATATAGATGAAGAAGATAGATGTTGTTTAAGCCAAGTAGATGAAAGTTGGCTATGGCATAAAAGGTTGGGACATTTAAGCTTTGAAAACTTGATCAAATCCAACGATAAAGAGGTAATTAGGGAACTACCAAAAATTATTAAGCCTTCAGATCCCATTTGTAAACATTGTCAAATAGGAAAGAAAAAAAGAGTTAGGTTCAAAACAAAATAACACTCAACAACAAAACCATTAAATATTATTCACACTGATCTGTGTGGACCTACCAGAACCAAAAACACTTATGGTGAACATTATTGTATGTTGATTGTTGATGATTACATAAGAATGACCTAGGTTTTCTTTTTAAAAGAAAAAACAGAATCCTTTGAGAAATTGAAAACATTTAAAGATCTTGCAGAAAATGAAACAGATCTCAAAATTAAATGTCTAAGATCATACAATGGAGGAGAATTCACCTCTAAAGAGTTCGCTCAATTCTATGAAAACCATGGTATCAAAAGATAGTTTTCATCCCCTAGGACTCCTCAACAAAATGGAGTGGTAGAAAGGAAAAGAAAAACAGTTCAAGAAGCCACAAGAACTATGCTAAATGAATCCAAACTTCCAGACAAATTTTGGAGAGATGTAATTCACACAACAGTTCACATACTTAATAGAGCTCATTTGAGACCCAATCATGACAAAACCCCTTATGAACTATGGTTTGGGAGGCCAGCCTCTGTAAAACACTTTAGAATTTTTGGAAGTAAATGGTACATAAAGAATGATGAAGATAACCTAGGAAAGTTTGACCCAAGATCTGATGAAGGAATATTCTTAAGATACTCATCTAATAAAAGGGAATACAGATGTTATAATCTCAGACTATTAAAAATAGTGGAAAGTGCAAATGTAAAAATAGATGATCTAAAAAAGGGCATATCCCAAGGCTTTGATAAAAAATCTCAACAAGAGGAGGATGATGCAAAATATCAACAAGAAAATGATGATGAAACACAGGAAAATGAACTGCACATTGATGAAGAAGACAATGAAGAAACATCCTTTCCAAGAGCTCCATAAAAAAGAGTTCAAAATAATCATCCTGAAAGCCAGATCATTGGAGATAAAAGTATAGGAATATAAACAATAAGGAGACTAGCATTTGACTCAGAAAAATAAATGTTATCCTTAACTGCTCCTAAGTCCGTTAAAGAATCAATTAATGAAGAACTAGATCAAATAGAAAAGAATCATACTTGGGAACTAGTTCCAAGACCCAAGAACAAGAATGTGATAGGAACTAAGTGGATCCTTAAGAAAAAATTAAATGAAAATGAGGAAATTATAAATAACAAAGACAGATTAGTCTGCAAGGGATATTCCCCAGTAGAAGGTATTGATTTTGAAGAAACCTTCGCTCCTGTATAAAGACTTGAGGCCATCAAAATGTTCCTAGCATTTGCAAGCTTCAAAGATTTCAAAATATATCAGATGGATGTCAAATTAGCATTCCTTAATGGAACACTAGAAGAAGAAGTCTACATTGAGCAACCAGAAGGATTCATTTTATTATAAAACTAGGACTATGTGTGAAAAATAAAAAAGGCCATGTAAGGTCTTAAACAAGCCCCCAGAGCATGGTTCTATAGGCTTGATCAGTATCTACAAAAACAAGGATACACGAGAGGGACTACTGACAACAACCTATATATCAAAATTGAGGATCAAAACATGATTGTTGTGGTAGTATATGTAGATGACCTTATATTTGGGAGTAATCTCACTACATTAAGCAGATAACTTGCAACTAAAATTCAAGAAGAGTTTGGAATGTCTATGCTTGGAGAACTTTCATTTTTCTTAGGTTTATAAGTAAATCAAACTAAAAATAGAATATTTGTTTCACAAGACAAATATATCAAAGACATGCTAAAAAAATTTCAAATGGAAGACAGTAAACCCATGAGTACTCCCATGGTCACTGGATGTAAGATAAGTCTAGAAGATGACTCACAAAAAGTGGATCAAACAATGTATAGATCAATGATTGGAAGTTTACTCTACTCAACATAAATGAGACCTGACATCATGAAGGTTGTAGGAGTTGTGGGGAGATTTCAATCTGCGCCTAGGGAATCTCACTTAAAAGCAGTAAAAAGAATATTCAGATACCTTCAAGTCACCCTAGAATTTGGATTGTGGTATCCAAAAGATAAAAATTTCAACCTAACTACATACACTGATGCTGATTGGGAAGATAGCATAGATGATAGAAAAATCACCAGTGGAGGAGAATTTTTCTTGGGAAAAATTCTAGTGGCATGGTCAAGCAAGAAACAAGAATCCACATCTCTTTCTACAGCAGAGGAAGAATACATTGTTGTTTCATCTTGTTGCACACAAATCCTTTGGATGAAACAAACTTTAGAAGGCCTACAAATAAAATATAACAATCCTATTACTATTAACTGTGACAACACTAGTGCCATAAGCATCTCTAAAAATTCAGTGATGCATTCTAAAACTAAACACATACCGATCAAATACCATTTTCTAATAGATCCAGTTACCCAGAAGGTGGTCAAAATAATGTATGTAGACACCAAAGAACAGATTGCAGACATTTTCACAAAACCTCTTCCCAGGAGTACTTTTGAGAATCTCCGAGAGAAATTAGGAGTAATTCAAAAACCCCATTAAAATAGAATAGTTAGGGTAGAATTACCCTAGGGAGAGAAAACCTTTTCCATTGATGTCAAAGGGGGAGAGTAACTTCATAGAGAAAAGCATCATCATAGGGGGAGTATGTATGAAGTTAGAATGTTTCCCTCAATGACAAAGGGGGAGATTGTTGGACACACTGTTATTTATGTATTGTCATTGATGTCAATAGTTGATGATGCACATGAAGCTAAGAAGGGAAAGCGTAGTAAAAAAACATGATGAATAAATATCAAAAGGGAAAAGCGGTGCAGAAATGTGATCAGGATCAAAATCCCCACAGGACAAACCAAGAGCATTGATATGCATGCGCCAGATCAATGACAGGGATGAATTGCGAAGAGAAAAATAAGAATTAAATTACTCGCTAGTTCCAATCCCACAATTTATCTAGATCGTCAGATCTCATAAACTGAAATATCGACGACTATGGTTGATCCAACAAACAATTAGATTAAGTTGGATTAAATTGTGACCATCAGATGTGCAAGCGTTAGATCAATGACAGTGATAGATTGTGGAGAGAGAAAGGAAAATTAAATATCCTGCTATTTCCAATCCTGCAATTATTCAGTACCATTAGATCTTATATATTAAAATATTGACAATTGTGGTTGACTCACCAATAAATGCACAACTTCAAACTACAGAGCTTGGGTGACAAATTAAATCACTCGCAAGTTGTGGTTCTGCAATCATCCTTGATCATTAATATTCTTCGAGAGTCTTCATGACCATTGGATCACTTTAAGTGGAAGCATAGGATAAGCAGGGAAAAAAGGGTTGAGAATTCGAACACCCGAATTTTCATCATCAGATCAAATTAAGTGGAAGGATAGGATAAGCAAAGATGGAGGGTTGTTGGATTTAAATCAAGGCAAAGAAACATCGCAGATAGATCGAGCCATTGATATAAGATCTTGATCAAACGAACATCATTAATTTTGGGTCAAAATATGTGAGGAGGTTACGCTTCGAGAATATCACTTTGAAAGAATTGTGAAGTCGAGATATCGAATTACCTGAAGTCCCAAATGCTGAAGTCCCAAAGTGGACATGAGTCATCTGATTTGAAGATTACTTCAGGTTCATTCTCAACCATTGATCAAAATACAGTGGAAGGATATCGTAAGTAGAATAGCCAAAGTCCCGAAGTAAATTGTGGCCATCCATATCAATGCTTGATTAAGTCCCAGTCGTCAGATTAAGCAGTGAAGGGATAAGTGTAAGGATCGAATCTGACCATTAATCTAGTTCCATGAAAAAAATGTGAACCATCCGATTTGTTCAGTGAAATTGTATTCAAAATATTTGAAAGGACAAAGTCCCAAAGTCCCGAAGTCCCAACAGTCATCCATTTCATCGAGAGATTAAATCGTGACCATTGATTTTGATAAGCACTCATTTGGCCTAGTGTCAGGTCATCGTCATTGGTCATATGGAATGAAAGATATAAAGGAAAAAGATAATGTGTCACTAAAGTTGATAAGCCTATGGTTTTGCATTATCGGTCACATGTCATGGTTTGAAGGAAAGGCCTCTGCAGAAATCGGTTTCTGAAATAATTGCAGAGATTCAAGATCGAGTTAAAAGCTGAAATTGATCCATATCTGTGATCAATTTATGAAAATCCTTCACGGTAAGAATAATAAACTATGATTATGGTTACTTTAGACGAAGAGGTGCGATGGTCCAAACAAAGGGACACAATGTATCACACTTATGTCGTTTTGAAGAATATATAAACAAAAAAGAGTGGTGAGTAGAAAGAGTCTCTGTAGTCGAGATCATAAGATCAAAAGAAGAAGCAAATTCTATGAAGGACATTCGAATATACTTATGCAGTGAGGGTGGAAGGGAGAAGCATAGAAGGATTCATATCCTTACTAAGAAAATTGTAAAAGATAAGGGAGTTGGAGCTTCCTAGGGTTGGTGCCCTAAATATAAGGGAGTTGGTGCTTCCTAGGGTTGGTTTCCTAAAGACGAGGGATTTGGTTCTTCCTAGGGTTGGTTCTCTTCAAGAAGGGTATTGGTGTCTCCTAGATTTGGTGCTCTAAAGAGGATTGGTGTCCTTCACTATTCTTTATAAAAACTTGTAATTTTTGTTTAATATATTTATACCATTGCTTTTGCATACAATTCATTGTGATAATCAATAAAATATAAAAAGTGACTGCTAATTATCAAGAAAGGGTAATATTGATTCACCCCCCCCGCCCTCTCAGTATTCCAACACTTGTCTTTTCAAATTTCCATCATGTTTTTTATGCAATTTTCTTTCTTATAAAAAAATCATGCAACTACCAAAATAGTGGATCATATTTAACAACATAACATCAATCACCCATTTCAAAAAAAATAAAAATTTAATTGACAAATTTATGTTGCCTACCAATTATGCAAATTCTAAAGAAACTTAATTCTTACCATTTTTATTTTGGATTTTTCTTAAAAGGTATCCACAAAATATCAAAACTTACAATATTCCTAACACTCCTAAATACTTTTGTAAAATTATTAAAGTCCACCAATCTTACATGATGGTTTTTCCTTGTCAAGAAAATATATGCTCCACACCATTGTATTCATCCCCATTATTATATGCCATGCTCCAAAGTATGTCATATATTCTAAGAGTAATCTATAATTGTAAGTCATCATAAAATCCCTATTATCTAACATTTAGTTAATCATATATAAAAGAAACAACATTGAATACAAGACTTCATGGTTAAAAAACATGAGTTCGTGGTGAAAAAACTTGTTGAGAAAATACAACTTGTAACTTATAGAGAAAATTATACTCTACATTAAATTTCAAAAATAGAAGATGTGCATTAATGCAGGAGAATCGTCAGCAAGTACATGTGGCAAGACAATTCAGTGTCTCAGGACCAATTCAAAATGTCGAATGTTGGTCGGTACTGCAATATTTTGAAGCTAATAGAAAACAAAAGAGGAAAGATCACACATGTGGAGACAAAATGAGCACGCGTGACTTGGGAATGTAACCCTAGTCTCAATGTAACCGCAATTAGATAGCAGTTAGTTTGTTTCTTTTGTATAAAGAGAGATTTTATACACCCAAAACAGGGGTTGTTTTATGAGAATTATGAGCAATTAGGAATTTTTGAGCAATAGTTGTTTCTTTGATTTTAGTTGTAACCATTTTCTTGATTTTGAATGAAGATAAAAGAGGAAAATTGATCCAATGTATGGTGTGAATAGTGTTTGCAATCTCTCTATTGTTGTCTTAATATTTTCAAGAATGAATGAATCTTGCTACGAGTGTTTGTAGCTTTGAAATTCTTGCATAAGAATTTAAATCGTTTTTCTTTGTGATCCGATGCAAGGTGTGCACACAATCTGCAAAGAGTGCATTGATAGGGTATGTTTCGATTCGTAAAGCTCAAAAGAAATAGCATAAGACTTTCTTTGTAGGAAGTGTAAAGCGATTACCGCAAGGAGTGCACAGTTGTCGTAAGAACTCAAATCTTATGTAAAGATCTATTGCAAAGAGCGCACAGACCTAGAATTTGATGAAGAGTCGAAGCAACTCTGTAAAGAAGTCGAAGGACAAGAGCGGAAGAACTCCAGGAAGATAGGAAAGGATTCTTTTCAAGAATATTTGGATCTGAGTTTGAAGAATTTCCTAGAAAAGAAAGAAGTGCTTGGGAGATCGAAATCTTTGGAGAGATCAAGCTTAGGAGGGGAAACACTTTCAAAGAAGTGAAAAATGAGATCCCATAAATGGAATCGCAAGAAAGATAAAGGTCGAAGCCTTTAAATCCTTTCAAAAATATTCTAAGTCAGAAGAAAAATTTACTCAGAGGGAAGATCTGGACCATCTGATCAGCATCGAGAAAATGAGGAGCAAGTAAAGAGGAGGAAAGATCTCAACCATTCGATCTGAGCGCAAATAGACCGTATCTATTTGATCAAGGTAAAGTACACTAACATTAAATCTTTGGACATACATAGGAGGAACAAGGTCATGAAATTCCGAAATCATCGGAACCATCCATCACAATAGGACACATGGTGAGAGATCAACATTTCTTTGACTCGCAGAATGGAAAGGTCAAAGAGCAGAGTTATGAGGATTCGCGAAGTGTGAACTCACAAAAAGATCACAACCATTGATCATTCCAAAATCATCAAGACCTTCCATTGTCAAGGAGGACACATGGCTAGAGACCATCATTTCGAAGACTCATGACTTGAAGGAGTTGAAGGTTGAGTCGCGAGAAGTCGTGAATCGTGAAATTGTGAAAATATCACATTAGTTGATCGAAGGAAGGATTTGAACCGTTGATTTGGTTTTGTCGAGAATTATCATCTAGAGAAATTAGAGGTAATAGTTCTGGGAACTCGTGAAACCCAAAAACGTGAAAATTTGATCTGAACCGTCGATTCGATAAGAGATATGGACCATTGAGCATATAGGGAGACAAATCGTTAAGTGTGAACTCACGAGACATGAAATTGCAAAACGCAAAATCACGAAGTGTTCGAAAGATTGGCCCATGGTCATAGCGAAGGGCTACATCAGTGAAGGAGAAAAAAGGGGCTAGCATGCGCTAGGCTCCTATCGGGGCCTCGAAAGTTGGGAGAGTCGGAGTGACTCGCGTGCAAAGGCATGATACGTGAAGTCACGATGGGCCTTTCAATTAGGCAATTGGTCACAGCCTTGGTCACATAAAGAGACATGCTTAACTAGGAGAGCTAACACCTAAATATGTTGAAGCTTAAAAGCATTAAGGAGAAATCCACGGGTTCCATATAACCTGCACTTTAAGGGAAAGAGGGCCTATTAAGTGGATTTGAGCTTCTTGAGGTCCAAAGAGTCAATCAGACTCAATTTCTTGATCGATCCTAGACTGGGAGATTGTGCAATCCTTAGGAGAGAAGGGCGGTCTGCATCAAGTGGTATCAGAGCTGACTTTCGTTTGTAGATTTCAAGCGAAGGAGAAAAGGAACTCGAAGTTGAACTCTATGTGTAAGATACAGTCAACACAATGCTTCCAAGGAGATGAGGAGAGCCACCTTTAGCCAATCACGTTGTAGAAAGAGATATGCGAGAACTTCGTGCAAGGTTAGAAGTGATGGAAGCAACGCAAAGAAGAGCACCTAATGATGGAGACGTTAGCGATGCAGAGAGTGAAGATGTAGAAGCCGAAGAATCTGCAGGGGAACACATTGCCAAAGAACGCTTGGTAAGAGAATTTCTTAGATTGGGAGCTAGAACCAAGATGGAGGTCTCGATGTATGAAGGCAATTTGGATGTTGAAGAACTGATGGATTGGATAAGGTCCATGGACAAATATTTCAATTATGAAGATGTCGATGGGGAAAAAAGGGTGAGACATTCTATCACCAGGATTAAAGGACATGCAACACTGTGGTGGGATGAGCTGCAAGCTGAGAGGCGAAGTAGAGGAAAATAGAAGATAAAGAATTGGGACAAAATGGTAGCCAATATGAAGGCTAAATTCATGCCCAAAGATTATCAGATCAATCTGTTCAGGAAGCTGCAGAACCTGAGATAGAAGAGTATGATAGTCAAATAATACATAGAGGATTTATATGAGTTGAACATCAGAGTTGGACAAAGAGATCGAGACAAAGAAAAAGTTTCCAGGTATATGAATGGCCTGATGTATGAAATCCAGGATGACCTCATCATGATGTCGATAAGGACAGTAGAGGATGTTTATCAGTTTTCATTGAAGGCAGAAGATGCGTTGGCCAGAAAACAAATCCAGCAAGGTAGAGGTAAAATCTCAGCCCTGAACAAAGGAAAGGGAGTTTCCCATGACAAGGTGCATAATTCCAAATAATAGGCTGAAACTCCACACAATCACTCAGAAAGAGGAGGAAGTTCCTGAGGAAGACAGGTTGGTGGACGAAAATCTTCTATATGAAGAGGTAGAGGAGGTATAAGATGTTACACCTATGGAAAGACAGGGCACACGTCTTGGGAATTCCTCGAGAAAAATAAAGAGGGAGGATAAGCTCACATTTCATAAGAAAAAATAGGGAATTTTGAAGAAGAAGGAGTAGAGGATGGAACATCCCTGATGATGAGCAGTAGTTGTTTCTTTGATTTTAGTTGTAACCATTTTCTTGATTTTCAATGAATATAATAGAGGAAAATTGATCCAATGCATGGTGTGAATAGTTTTTTCAATCTCTCTGTTGTTTTCTTAATCTTTTCAAGAATGAATGAATCTTTCTATGAGTGTATGTAGCTTTGAAATGCTTTCATAAAAATTTAAATCGCTTTTCTTCATGAGTCAATGCAAGGTGTGCACACAGTCCAAAAAGAGTGCGTTGACATGGTCTGTTTCGACTCATAAAGATCAGAAAAAATAGTGTAAGACTTTCTTTCCAGGAAGTGTAAAGCGACTACCACAAGGAGTGCACAGTTGTCACAAGAACTCAAATCTTGTGTAAATATCTATTGCAAAGAGTGCACATACTTGGAATTCGATGAAGAGTTGAAGCGACTCCATAAAGAAGTTTAAGGATGAGAGCGGAAGAACGCCAGGAAGGTGAGAGGAATATTTTCAAGAATCTTTGGATCTGAGTCTGACAAATTTCCCAGAAAAGCAAGAAGTGTTTGGGAGATCAAGCTCAGGAGGGGAAACACTTTCCAAGAAGCGCAAAACAAGATCCCATAAATGGAATCGCAAGAAGGCTAAAGTTGAATCCTTTAAATCCTTTAGAAAATATTCTAAGTCTGAAGAAAGATTTATCTCGGAGGGAATATTTGGACCATTCAATCAACATCCAGACAACGAGGAGCAAGTAAAGAGGAGGAAAGATCTCAACCGTTCAATCTGAGTGCAAATAGACCGTAACCGTATGATCAACATAAAGTACACTAACATTAAAGATTTGAACGTACATAGGAGGAACAAGGTCATGAAATTCTGAAATCATCAGAACCATCCATCTCGACAGGACACATGGTGAGAGATCAACATTTCACTGACTCGCAGAGTGGAAAGGTCAAAGAGAAGAGTTGTGAGGATTCGCAAAGTGTGAACTTGTGAAAAGATCATAGTCGTTGATCATTCCAAAATCACCAATAGCATCCGTTGTCAAGGAGGACACATGCCAAGAGATCAGCATTTCGCTGAATCGTGACTTGAAGGAGTCCAAGGTTGAGTCACGAGAAGTCGCGAATCATGAAATCATGAAAATATCACCATCGTTGATCGAAGGAAGGATTTGAACCGTAGATCTGGTTTTGTTCAGACTTCTCAGCTCAGGAAATCATAGGTAAGAGTTATGGGAACTCGTGAACCTCAAAACCGTGAAGATTTGATCTGAACCATTGGTTCGAGAACAGATCTTGATCGTTGAGCATCTAGGGAGATGACTTGTGAAGTGTGAACTCATGAGACATGAAATCGCAAAGTGCTCGAAAGATTGTCCCACAATCATAGCGAAGGGTCACATCGATGAAGGAGAAAAAAGGGGCTAGCATGTGTTAGGCTCCTGTCGGGGTCTTGGAAGTCAAGAGAGTTGGAGTGACTCTCATGCAAAGTCTCGATATGCAAATTCGCGATGCGCCTTTCGATTAGGTGACTGGTCACAACCTTGGTCACATAAAGGGAGGGGCTTAACCAGGAGAGCTAGCACCTAAATACGTTGAATATTAAAAATGTTGAGGATAAAGTCGCGGGTTCCATATAACCTACGCTTTAAGGGAAAGAGGGCTTGTGAAGTGGATTTGAGGTTCTTGAGGGCCAAAGAGTCAATCAGACTCAGTTTCTTGATCGATCCTAGACTGGGAGGTCGTGCGGTGCTTAGGAGAGAAGGGGGGTTTCAATCATGCATCATGATAGAAATATTCAAATAATTATGTGGACAACCAAGGGTGAGTTCAAGCTAATGAGGGTCTCTCATGATGTGTTAGTGGAAATGTAAGCTTGGAGAGATTATTCAAGGTACTTTTACAATGAATTTGAATATGGTGTAAGAATATAAAACATAGAAAATTGAATTAGCTTTATCAATATACAACTTTTATTCATATGAATTGTGAAAAACTAGGACAGATTTTACTTTTTCTAACAATGTTATCTTATTTTTACGACAAAATATAAGGTATATGTTTTTGTTGGTGGACATGTTGAGTACCTTAACAATGGAATTTCATTTTGTATGCTTGTAGGTCTCTCATGACACATTAGTGGCAATGTAAACTTGGAGGGATTATTCAAGGTACTTTTACAATGAATTTGAATATGGTGTATGAATATGAAACATAGGAATTTGAATTAGCTTTATGAATATACAACTTTTATTCATATAAATTGTGAACAAGTAGGCCAAATTTGATTTTTTCTAACAATGGTATCTTATTTTTCTGACAAAATATAAGGTATATGTTTTTGTTCATGCACATGTTGAGTACCTTAGCAATGGAATTTCATTTTGTATGCTTGTAGATAACTCATTTTTTTAGTGGGGTGTATTTTTTGGAAATTTATAATATTAATTTTATATATATTTTTAAATTATCAAAATCAACATATCCCTAAAATCACATCTTTTGTTCATGTGGCTAAGAGGGTCTTAACATGATCAAAACATTTTTTTATTTTATCGTATATATCAGTCTCCTCAAGTGCAACATATAAACCATTCAAGAAATGGTTAAGATGACAAAACATTATAGCAAAAATAAGAGAGATATGTATTCTAGGATTTTGATATATGTGAAGACAAAAATAGATTAAAAATAGTAAACAATATTACTTTAAATATATATATATATATATATATATATATATATATATATGGAATCTACATAGTCGACTCTATCTATGTTTGTAGTTTCGTCAAAAACTAAATTTTTATCCTATAGAAAAATAACGTCAAAGACGTATATAAAGAGGTATTCACAAAAAAAGAGGTTTTTATCAATTTGTAGACTGAACCACCAAGTTTTTCATCCTGAACCTAAATCTAAGGATACCAAGTCACTATAAACGTTGTCCATCACGCCCAAAAAAATTGAATTCAAAATAATGCACACACATTCTTAAGAGCATGCACACGCTCTAGGAATGCGCACACGTTTCTAATATTTCTCACACGTTGTAGGAACGTGCATGTTTTCCTAAGAGAATGCACACAGTCTTATAAGATATTTTTTATTTTCCATTCTCTCATCCCTCTGAATGTCTCTCTCTCTCTCCTACATCTACTACCTCTCTCTATATCCCTCTTTGTCTCTACCCCACTTGTATGTTTCCCTCTCTCTCCCTCTCACACTCCTATACAAGGTAAGACCTAGACATTGCAAGACTTAGACATCACAAGGCATAGAAGACCTAGACCTAAACCTTGTCTTGACATTCCTCTCTCTCTCTGGCTCCCTCTCTTCCCCTTTATCCCTCCCTCCCCTATTATTCTCCCTCTCTCTTCCACCCTTTCTCTCTCTCATCGTTGTTAGTCTCAGTTTCACTCTCTCTCTACCCCTCTTTCTCTCTCAATTCTACCTCTTCATCTACCTTTGTACCCCCCCTTCGTCTCACTATCTCTCTACCTCCCTTCTATGTCTCCCTCTTTACTTCCCTTCCTCTCACTATCCCTCTCTCTATCCCCTCTCTCTGTCTTCCTCTCCCTCCCTCTCTCACATTGTCTCTACCCCTCCTCTTTGTATTTCTTTCCCCCCCTATCACATTCTAATGCACTTTCTCACTCTCCTCCTCATCCCTCTCTCTCTCTATTACCCATGATTTTGGTCATCATGATGATGTATTAATAATGGTGTACTCAGGCTCTTCATAAAAACTTTCTCCTGAGAAAACGTTATTTTCATCTCTTCCAGAAACTCATTTTTGAATACTGTTCGCAGGTTGCTAGTACATTTGCCTGCGAGAATGCATGATTCTCGTAGGCTGCCTTAAGCCAGGGTGCGAGAAGTTCGTACTGTGTTGAACTGCTAGGGTGCGAACTCTTTCTAAAGCAAGGAAGAAGAT
>SNQJ01S0064944.1:11775-29723 GCA_010110895.2 Picea sitchensis
TAGCCTATAAAAGAAGGGTTAGGGGTCCCATTTGGAAGAGGAGAATAAGAGTAAAGAAACTCTGCCCAATTGCACATTCCCATTGTCCCAACACTTTAGCCATCCTTGTGCAAGAAGAGATACAAAGCAAAGAAGTTGGAGGACATTTGAAGAGGAGCCTAGGATCAAGATTCACGGAGCAGTGGCTGGTCTTGACATTGTAAGTTGATTCATTAAAGTTAATAATAAAGAAATGATTTTCTCGTCCCACTATATGAGTTCTTCATAGTTCAGTAAATATATGTTTGAATCTCTAACCCATTAGTCTGTAGGTAAAATGCATGTGTAGTTTGTTGTTTGTTTTGTACGCAGGTCAATATTGAGAGGATAGATGCCAACAAGCGATCAAGTGTGAAGAAGGATCGACATCGAACATCCATAAGAAGGTATGTTGGTCTAATCATGTATTTGCTGAAAAGAAATGGGGATTAGATCTAGGGACGAAGGTAGAAAGTAGGTTTCTTTTGGTCATATATGCATGCATAATATAACCCTATTTGCTAGTCCGTAGGGGGATTTCCCACCATGAAAATCATGTAGTGGTGCCCATTCATATAGCTTTGTATGGTTTCCCACCCCCTCAGATTTTAGATAGAATAATGGAAAACCTATGAAAAATAACATACTAGTTCATAGACGAAAAATTCTCCTACATTACGATTTTCGGATGCTCAGTCCCTCCTCATGCTCTCCTGAGGTTTTTACCAGACTGACTAGTATGTTGAAAAGTATCTTATCAAACTGTGACAGGGGGCATCATCAAGGAGCTGAAAGAAACCCAAAAAATGTTATGGACTACCTTTTGTTGATGGGACCTAAATCCCTTGACTCAACAATAGGAACCAAACCCGCCACCGAGGCCCAATTAGACTCTACATCGTTTAAAATGGAATGGTTCTCCATATCTTGGGATCTGGCCAATTTATCGATGGGATTTGTGTTTCTTTGTGAAGGCTCTTCCTTCAGTTAGGACTATTTTCTTCTATATCTTCTCTTGGGTGGGGATGATATGAGAGATGCAAGATAGCATAAACCAACTTGACAATTAATAGGATCAAGTTTTAACTACTGGGGAAGAGGTTAAGATTGGGATAACCCGCTGCTCAACATGCAAACAATTAATCTATACCACAGGCTTAGTACTAATATATTAACCATGTGAGCATCCAATTATTGTTTGAGAAACTAACTATCAGAAAGAAAACACATATGCAAGAAGATAATGGCAAGCAAAATAATTCATCTACCATAATCATGCATTACATAATAACACAACAATTTANGTACTAATATATTAACCATGTGAGCATCCAATTATTGTTTGAGAAACTAACTATCAGAAAGAAAACACATATGCAAGAAGATAATGGCAAGCAAAATAATTCATCTACCATAATCATGCATTACATAATAACACAACAATTTATCTTCATCTTTAAAGACAAGAACATCAACCCATTGTAGCAGATAACTTGACAACATAATTAATTTCTCTTACTCATTACTGCATCATTCATGAAACATGATAGGAAGTAGTTATTCTCCATGTCCAATCACATGCATCTGATGAAAATAGTTTGTCTTTAGTCCAGAAGGACTTCTCAATTCATAACAGTCTCAAAATAATTCTCAACAACCAAAAATAAAGAGTTCTTACAACAACCATCGACCCCTTGCTAATTGGCCGATGTATTTATTTATAATATAGAGTTTTAACATAAACTAACGGATAATTGCAGTTTAAACAAAACAAAAATCACCGCGTGGTGTTATCTTCTAACAACTTCTTTAACAGTCTTCACGAGATACTTCTTGGAAAGGATGACTACTCTTGTATTCAGTCTAGATGAAAAACAATTTTTCACAATTTTGGGCCCATGGAAATCTATGTTGTTCCATCGGGGCCGCATATATTCCCCTGATGTCCACTGCATGCGCTCAATACTTTACTAAGCTGGAGTTCAGCTGTTGTAGAATGGTTTGGGCTTTGATCGGATGTTTTGCAAATTATCGTACTTGCCTTGTCTTCGCATCGACTATTTTTGTGAGTTCTTCGGTCCATAGAACATATTGTTCGACATGTCACTTGACCATGTTGCTCAGATCAATGAAATTATCGGGGGTGCCGAACTCGGGGAGCCCAACATCCCTCATTATTTTGTTAATTTTTTCCTAGTGCTTATTACACCTGGTCCATTGTTCTTGGATCTCTCGATGTGGGTCCTGAGACATCTTAGCCCAGTACTCGGATGATTGCTTCATGCGATTAAGACTACTTTTTCCTATCACCTGAATGCCATGTTTTTCCTTATCTCGGCCTTGCTAGACTGCCTCAATGTACTCGAGTCTTTCTACATCTTGTTGCACCCTTTCATACCATCTCTCCATCTCCTTGCAAGTTGCGAGTGCCATGAGAGTGTCCTCCTAGAACTCAACTATGTTTTCAGTTAACATGTGTCTCTCCTTCTTAAACTCATTGTAAACTCCTACGAACTCACCTTTTAGATACACAATGGTTTGTGTGGCACCTTTGTAGTATTCGATAAGATGGTGCAAGTATTCGAGCTCCTTCAGTGCAGTGGGTAATTCCTTTTCATCTCTCTAAGATCTGTCCAAGGTGGCATCTGAGAGGGATTTTCCTATGTCGATCAGTTTAGACATCCGAGCATCTGTTGTGTTGATCAATTTTTCCTATGTAGTAACTAGGATGGAGTGATCCAATGAGATCCTTCTTTTCTTCATAGTCCTTTGAATAATGACCTTTCTCTTCTCATCGTAGGAGATCACATAGATATCTACTACCTTGTCTACTGGCTCTGGTATCTTCTGATCACCCCATGTTAGTTTGTTTCCCAAACTACCAATGGTGTATATTTTTTCAATATTGGAGTCTCGAACTTCCTCACTGTATCTTGCGAGTCCGACTCCCCCTTGTCGTCCGTCGGGGATTTGAGTATTAGGTAGAATGGAGATGTCGGGTACATAATCATTACTTACTTGCTTGTCAGCCATTGATTTTTTGATTTCCTTTTACAGGGATCCTTTCTTTGTCTCCTTCGGTTTGGGCTCGTCATTCAGACCCACTTCGATTTCCGATTCATTGGGTCCTTTTGTGTCGAGGCCGCTTTTGGCTTCTGTTTATTTTTGCGAGACCTCCTTGTCTTGAAACTCGGTCTGAGGGGAAGAGGTTTTATTAGGCTCAGGGGAAGAGGTTTACTCAGGACCTCCTTCCTCTTGGACATGCACCAGGGTGTCGTGATATGGCTTCAGACTCTCGTCGTCGCTATATATATGTATAAGTTTTCTCAGGGGGTTAGGCGCTTGGGTTTCTATCGACACCCAACCCATCTCTGGTTGAGTTGTCCTACCTTCTGAGGAATGGACTGGTTATGTTGAGGATTCAAGATTACCTAACCCGTTGGTGTTGTCTAGGTTCATGGGACCAGGGCTTCTTGACTTCGTCAAGGTGGTTCAGATAGTAGTTGAAATTGCAGTTCTTACGATAAGGTACAAATCATCCTACATTCGCTTCATTAGCAACTGGCTTTGCTGGTACAAGAGTTGCCCCATTCCCTTTGTAACTTGAATTTCAGGGGAATCCCTAGTTCGTACTGAGGATTCATGGTAAACTTGCGCAGATTCAATGTCTTCCTGAGGATCACCTATTTCTTCGACCGACTCAGAGGCTACTGTTCCTTCCCGGATCCTGAGAATTTCTTGGTCTGTGTGCTCCATAGATGTCGCCTACTCTTCCCAACTCATAGCTTTGAACCTAGTTTCTCAAGGATCATCCCTCCTTATCACCACCTCATTCCAGTCTTGAGCCTTTTCAGTGAAAATTTCATCTTCGAACCAGACATGGGCATAAGGCCAATAGGATGATACCTGCAACACGTGTTGTAGGACCAACCCCTTGGGGTCATGTTTGTGAAATCGACCAGTTTGGAACCAGAATTCCAATTAACTTAGCCCTTCTTTCTTAGCATGTGTGATGTGTTTGACCATATAGAAGACAATATGAAACCCATACAACATGAAAGCCTGCTTCTTGTCTTTTACCAAAGTGGCATTGTATCCTTGTAGAATAGTCTGATAGCAGATTTCTCCTAACACTAGTCGATCGAGAACATATATGGGTAACAAGTGGGGTGCCCCTTTGGCGCTGAAAACCCTGATGTAGGTTTCACGCTCATCTAAATACCAGTGAAATGTTTTTGATATAACCCTTTTTTCTTCGTCTGATAGCATAGGGCATTGTTTCCTGAATATCAAAAAGTAAATGCGTGCAATAAACTGGTCACAGATAACAGCATAGGATTTTTTGTACCTATTTTCCCATAAGATGCTGAAGTATACATGGACTGAGAGCTCCGAGGAGTCCCAATTTAGGTTCATCCTGAAGAAATCATTCTTGGTGAAAATGATGTCTAGTAGATATGAGGCCATGTAGAAGGCAGGGGTTTCTCCCTCCTTTGGCCCCTAAGCTTTCCTTATGCAGGTGCTCAGCTGTTTGGAGATGATGGCACCCCAATTGAAGCCCATGCCTGAAATGGTGACTGTATAAGCTAGAGTCATCTAGGCCTCTGAGAATAGGGAGAAATATTTCTCCCCATGCAACCTATAGAGCAACACCATAAGATATATGTATGGTTCCCTAAGATTGGTCATTGGGTACCAACCGAAAGTTCGGTTTGTGAATTGTTTGTCTTCTCTCCACCAAGATGCCATGATTTTCCTGGTATCGTGTGATGCATAAAAAATCAGAACGAACTCATTTCTCAACTTTTCTTTAGGCTCCCTGAGCTTGTAGTAGCTATGAACCTCTGCTGGCAAGAAAACCCCGATGCATTCACCGTTATCGTCATTAATCAAACATTTATGCATGTCGGTGTGGTAAATGAGCCACTTTAGGAGCTCGATGCAAGGAAGCACTGGAGTTCGGCTTGCTACCATGTGTAGATAAGCCATACGGATGTTTGGGAGGACATCATCATCGACATTCCTTGTATCAGGATTGTTGTGTGGGGTATACTTGAGGGGTTCTTCTTTCTTGATTTTCTTAAATAATTATTCTGAGCGAGGGAATGTTGTTTTGGCTCCAATGTTTGCCTCTGTGTCTCTGAAGGCCTTCTTGATGTCAGGCACTGGTTTTGGGGTGAATTCTAATGTTCTCAAAATTGCTGGGGAGGAACAGTCTCCCACTTATGGTTTTTGCGGTTTTGGTACTCTTGGGGATTTTCTGGTGGAGGGTTTCTTTGGAGGCATTGTTCCTGCAATTAAAACAACCCCTAAACATGTGCACAAAGCAAAATTGGGTTGTGAACATAAAAATGAAGTGTGAAACATCATAAGTGGGTACATACCTGTAATGGTTGCTAAGAGAGTTGTCTAATACTCACTGAACTTTGGACGACTTATCCAGATTGCTGGCTCTGCTCCTCTATTTGTTCTGAAAACTTTTCTGCGCAGAATAAGATCATGCATAATGACTTTGACAACATATAACTGGAGAAAATATAATCCATCGTATCAACCAATTAATACGACTAATAAATGTAATTCAAAATAAAACTACCGTCGGTTCTCCACAATTAAACCCTAACTAGTTGACGATGGAGGTGTGGAGGAAGATGCATTGTATCAACAAGTTAAAAAGAATTCCTTTTATTTGCGCACAGATTAACAACTAATGTGTGATCCAAAATATTATTCACACTTTAAACGCGTCGTACCTAACAGATCTATGGGTAAAACATCTCATCACGTCGTATCTCTCTGGTGTGGAGGTCGGGGATCGACACTTTAAAATGTAAAATTAACGTGTATTTTATTTTGTAACTCTCTGACGCCGAAATCGTGTTGGGTGTCAGAAATCGGTGATACCGCTTTTCCCTTTGCGTGATGCTTACCTTTTCGTTTTCCTGTTGAAGCTGAACGGATCGGTCTTCGACGATACCTCTACCAAATTTCAATCGTAAAAGAAAGAATTTCATTTGCCGACATCAATGAAGATCAACGTTCGACTATTTGAGACTTCTCAAACGATTTTCATAACCTTTAACGTTTGCCAATGCCGAAATCCTAAGAACGTTGGGGAAATGTTTGGCGTGCCGATTCCTTTAAGTAACTCGTTAAGGACCCTTGAATGATTAATAGGATTCTTTGCTGTATGTTTAGGCAGGCTTTAGAAAAATCAAACATGAACATAAAAATAAGTGCAAGTATAAGTTTCATACTGAAGGAAAAACAAACAGTGTAAAGGATCGAGTGGTACCCAAAAGTAAAAATGAACATAGAATTTTAGGGTGTGTTGAGTGCTCAACAAATGGCGATTCACTGGGAAAAAGCAGAATCTTTGTTCCTCTTTTGTTTCCTTTGACCTTGACTCATGACCAGATTTTTTTTTTTCTTACTGGAAGTATTGTTTTAGGGCTTGGCCATTTACTGGGAGGGCATCAGGTTCTCCCCTCAGACTTAGTAGTCGATAATTGCCTGCCTCGATTTTCTCAACTACCTGGAAAGGTCCAAGCCATAGACTTTGAAACTTAGAATGTTTCCCTTTAGGTTCATTTGCTCTGTCCCACTTCAGGACTAAGTCTCCTACTTCAAAATTCTTTTCTTTAGCCTTATTCTTATCGAGCCATCTTTTCACTATTTGTTGGTGAGATATGAATTTTGACTTAGCCTTTTCTCTCTCTTCTTCCAACACGAGTAGAGTGTTAATCCTTTGTTGCATGGCCGATAAGGATTCTTCTTTAGAATATTGGGCCAGCTGAAGAGATGGGAGATAGAGTCCATTTGGGATGATGGATTCTTGCCCATAGACCAGAAAGTATGGGGAGTTTCCTATGGCTTCCTTAGGTGTGACCCTATCGGCCCATAGAGCATTATAGAGTAGATTATGCCAATTTATTTGGTTATCCGTGATTGTCTTCTTTAATATACTTACCAGGTTTTTATTAGTCGATTCAGCCATGCCATTTCCCCGGGGATAGTAATTTGTAGAGTACTTGATTATGATTCCTTTGTCTAGAGAAAACTATGTCAATAGGGTTGAAGAAAAGTAAGTTGCGTTATCGAAGACCAGAACAGAGGGGACCCCGAACCTCATGATCAGATATTATTATATGAATTGGATAGACACCTTCTCGTTCACATGAGTCAGAGGAGTAGCCTCTATCCATCACGTGAAATAGTCGGTGGCAGTAAGAATGTACTTGTGCAGCTTCGAGGAGCTAGGTGTGATTTCTCCTATGATATCCAACCCCCACTGCTCGAAAGGCCGAGAGACAGTAACATGTTGGAGTGGGACCATCACTCTTTTCTTCTTTCTAGTGCATATTTGACAAGTCTTACAATTTCTAGTGGAAGTATGAGCGTCTTTGAACAAGGTGGGCCAATAATAGTCGACTCTCAGAATCTTATGAGCGATAGTGTTTCCTGCAAAATGTGCCCCGGTGGGGCCATCATGGATTTCTTTCAGTACCTTGTCTGCATCTTCTCATTCGAGACATATTAATAGTACCCCGTCGTAATTGATCCGAAAGAGCACCGAATTTATAAGACAATATTGTGTAGATTTTAATCTCATGGCTCTCCTTTCTCTAGGGTTGAGGTTTTCGGGACAAGTCCCGTGATGTAGGAGATAAGTTAAATCTTTGTACCAGGAGTCTTGTCCTGGGGAGATGTATGCTACTTCACCACACCATAGTGTCATTTCGTTCTCCCATCCAAGATACTCATTCACTTGATCTTGGGCTTCGGCTGCAAGCTTGCACAAACCTTGTCCTTTTACTAGTTTTGTAGGTTTTATATCTAGATCAAATTCCTAGAATACCGCCATACAGTTCCCCCTTCTTTCCCCCATTTCTTGCTGAGTGAACAAGGATCATACCACGGGGTGCGACACAATCACTTTGGTGTGATTCTTGAGGATGTAAGACCTGAAATGTTTCATAACCTTATAAACTGCATAGGCCTTTTTGTCTATAGTTGGATAATTGAGCTTAGCTCCTTGAAGATTAGTACTCATAAATGACACTGGGGCTTCATTGTTTCCATCATCCTTCTGAGTCAAGACTGCAGCTAGAGATTGATTGGAGGTGAAAGTATAGAGGAAAAAGTATCTATTGAAATCGAGACTTCGCAATACCAGGGCCTGAGAAATGACAACTTTGATATTGTTGAAGGCATATTTTTTCTCATCATCCCACTTAAATTCAACATCTTTGTGAATCATCTTTTTTAAGGGTTTGATGATTTCCACAAATTTGGGAGTGAACTTCCTCACAAAATTTATTTGCCCGAAAAAGGACTGCATAGCTCTCTTGTTGTGGGGTAAGGGAAGTTGAGCTATGGTTTTAATCCTTTCCGAGTCTATGTGAATCCCTGCCTGAGATATAATGTGACCTAACAACTTAACTTCCTTGAAACTGAAGATAGTTTTCTTAGGGTTTAAGGATATATCGTATTTCCTACACCTCTCAAAAATCTGAGTTAAGTGTTGGATGTGCTCTTCTCTATTTTTTGAATAGACTGTTACATCGTCTAGACACACTACCACACATATATTAATTAGTCACCGGAAAGCTACATCCATGGATATTTGGAAGGTTTCTCCTGCGTTAATTAACCTGAAAGGCATGCACTTATAAGCGAAGGTTCCCCACTTGGTTCAGAAAGTGGTTTTTAAATGATATTCCTCTGAAACAAGGACTTGGTTATAACCTGAAAAAGCGTCTAGTAGAGAGAAGATATCCGAGCTAGACATGGTCTGCAGGAGTTGTTCCATCAACGAGATTGGGTAATTGTCATTTTCTGAATCCCTATTAAGGTTCCTGAAATCTACGCATAGGCGGATCTCCCCTGAATTTTTCCTCACCGGAATAAGGTTCGCTACCCAAGAGGAATGCCTAACCTAAAAAATGATATTGGCATCTAAGAGCTTCTTTAATTCCTGATACATAAGATACTCCAGGGCTGGGTGGTACTTTCATAGCTTCTGTTGGAAAGGTTTTAATTCCGGTTTTAAAGGGATGGTATGTTGAATGATGTGGGTATCATACGTTTTCAAGTCCCTATAGGACCACACAAAGACATCTTGGTATTGTCTAAATAATTTGAGGTAAGATTTCCTCTCTTCTTTATATATAGTCTTGCTTAGATTCACGTTCTTTGGACTCTCTAGGGTCCCAAGATTTATAGTTTCATGCAGGGGACAAGAGCTACCAGTCTTTGCATTTTTGGGTCCCTTAAATTGCCCCTTGAGATCGAAAAGATTTTCTAGATTAGCTATCCCTTTCGGGATTGTGTGACTCTTTGATTTGTCCATAGGTCGTCCCATCCAAGGATCAGTTTCTGTGGACAACTCTTGGAATTCTTCATCGTCAATAGCGAGGTCTTTGAAATTGTCTTGGTTAGTCAAGAAGTTTATGATTTGTTCATCTCCTTCGAATAATTTCCAATTGGAAATGTTATTAGGTACTGACGATTTGTAGAGCAGTTCCACGGTGAATCGGGAGGCTTCATAATCTTCTAAAGGCGACAGCCTAGAAGCGGTTGTGGCCAAGGAGTTAGCAGGAATATTCTTTGTTATGGGATCACAGTGATGTTAAAAGCCTCAAAATGTTCGATCAACCTATGCACCTCCTGTTGATAGTTCTTCAGATGAGGCAAATTGTAATGTATAGTATTTCTTACCTGTCTAACAATAATTTCGGAGTCCCTGAAAAATTTCAATCCTTTGATATCCAAATCTATGGCTTTCCTTAATCTTGGTACTAGAGCTTCATATTCGACAGTGTTGTTGGTACATTTGAATTCTAGCCTACAGGACAAGAAATGACATTTACCAATAGGATTGATGAGGATGCATCCTGCTCCAGAGCCTTCTTGAGATTTAGATCCATCAAAATAGAGGGTCCAAATTTGTGAACAAGAATAACTATTTTCATTTCCCTTATTAGTTTCTTGCCCCCTAACTTCTTGTTTCGCCAGTTCTAATGCCAAGTTTTGGCATAAAAGGATGTCTCCTGTCGATATCGATGATTTATCTTGGAAAATAAATTCAGAGTTTTGAGTAAGAGGAACATCAAATAAGAGGGGAGCGAAGTTTCCAAAGTAGAAGTCCCAGGAATAATTTCCCAATATGGGGAAATCTGTGGACGAGGGTTCATTAGGGGTTTCTAAATCAGTGACCGTATGTTTCAGATATCTCTCCCTGTCGATTCTGATCATGTTCTTGTATCCCTTCAGTGGCACCCAAAGGTGTGCCCAGTCCGTACTGAAGTAACCGTTTATCTTTTCAGACTAATCTTGGGTCAGTAATAGCCCATATGCATCGGGGATATCTATTACAATAATGTTGATCACTTGCACAAACGTGGGGTGTGTCGATATCCTGATCATCATGTCTTTGATTTATCCTGTGACACTGACCTGGGTCCTATCTAGTTGTATGACATGTTTATCAGTCTTGAGAGGAATGACATTCAATTTCTTGCAAACAGACAAGGGCATGACGTTGGAGGATGATCTAGAATCTACTAAACAGTTGTGGATGTTTCTATTGAAGATTTTCTAAATGGGGGGACAAAAGGATTTTCTTTTCTGTCTCCCAAACAATCATTCAAAGTTGGTTTGCCCACCGGGCCTATTTGATTCAAACTTATTTCTGGGCCATTGCATGTTGTCAAGTTTTCAGTAGAGTTCAAGCCCTGTAACAGAAAGTCTTTCTCCTGAGGGATCCTACATATATCCATAACTGAAATATTGGCCTTTAGCTTCTTCAAATCTTTGACCACATTGTAATATAGTTTGGGCTACTCTTGGGTATGAATTCTTATAGGCTTCTTACTGAGAGAAAAAGATGTTTTCAGGATTTAGCTTACTTTGTGAAGCCTGGGTGGCGTCGGTATCTTTCGCGCCGGGTGGCCCCTTGCTGCGAGTCTGTATCGCCAAAACTTCCACGGGTTGTTCCTGAGATTCAAACAGATCGTCGGAAGGCATGATCAGGTCAGGATCCCATATCAACATGGTTGTATCTCATGGTGGGTCCACTTATTCCTGGTCAACAATATTCATGGCCGAACTTCTTGGTTGTTTGGTCAGAGAGACTTCGTCTAGGAAACGATTGGCCATTAAATTCATGGCATGGACCCATTGAGGGAAGTCTCTTTTGGAGTGGTTTTCCTGATGATAAGTATAGAAAGAATCAGACGCGACATTCCCTATATCGATATTTTAGTTAGCATTGGGGGTTCAATTGCTTTGAAAGGCAGGTTGTTTTTAAAGAAAGGCTTGTAGGGCCTTTGGCCTTGGTTTCTGTCCCCTGCATTTCTCTTCATGTCTATGATTTCGTTTGATAATTTATTAACCATGCATTGTAGATCTTCTATATCACCATTACCTTTGTTGGGAGTCTGTTCAACTAGTTTTCCTGGAGGCCTAGTCAGAAGAAGTCCTCTCCTGCAAGGGGGCTGGATTTCTTTTTTTACTAAGGAGACCTAGCCCTCTTTACATCCTTTCATCTGGAATTCTATTGTCTTGGACTCCTCAAAATTTTCCACCAGGGTTTGCTTAGTGAATCTTCTTACAAACATAGAAATAGGAGCTGGGAGTGCATTGGCATACACCTCAATTTGCAGCTCTTGAGTTGGTTTTTCCATGGGCTGGAATTTGTTTAAGATGGTCATGAATATCTTATTGAAATATTTGACCCTCTCTTTCAGAATCATGGTGGCTATGAACAACTCAACCATCAGGGATCCCATAGTAGTTTACTCTGCAAATTTATCTAAAAGGTCTTTCTGAAACTTAGTCCAGTTGTTTATCTATCCTACTAGCAAGTTGAAATACCACGTGGAAGCTGAATTTTCAAATGTGTAGGGGAAGAGTCTACAGACTAAGTCTTCCTATTGAACACTCATAAGTATGATCGCAAGTATGAACTTATTGATATGATCTGCAGGTAATCCTGAAGTTTCGGGGTCGTACTTAGGAAGCAGTTTCTCCAGATGTCGGGGAAGATTATGTATTCGTCCGGGGATGGCCATGACATTTCCAACCAACTAGGGCTGATTGTTTTGAAGTAGGATGTCTCTTTCCTCCTCATGGTTATTATTACCCTCTATATATTTGGAATCTGAGTCAAACTCTTCTTCTTCCGAAAATTCATTTGGCTCGGAGACATCGGCGGCTTGCGTTTCAGGTATCAGATCAAGAGGTTCTTGGATTTCGGTAATTGTGAAATCTATTGAGTCTTCTATGGAGTGTACGAAAACTTTGTTAGGAGTAATGACCACTGATCTTCTTTGTTGTTTTCTTCTAGGGAGTATGGGAGCTAAGGACAATGCACTGATCTGTCGGGTGTAGGATCTAGTGATTCTCCTGAACTGATTCACTTCCTTGTGAGGAAGGGAGTAAGGTATTTCAGGGTGAAAAGATTCTTCCTCGGGTTGGGGTGAGTTATCCATTTCGGGAATACTTAACGTGTGTGGGATGTCTCGTGTCAGAGTATCCATGCATGTGGGTTGTTACGAATATGTAGGTTGTTTGAAATGATAGATGAAATATATATTCAACCATTCATTCTCAGGCCCTCCTTCTAGCGCCAATTCTGTTGATGGGACCTAAATCCATTGACTCAATAATAGGAACCAAACCCGCCACTGAGGCCCAATTAGACTCTGCAGCATTTAAAATGGAATGGTTCTCTAGATCTTGCGATCTGGCCAATTTATCGATGGGCTTTGTGTTTCTTTGTGAAGGCTCTTCCTTAAGTTAGGACTATTTTCTTCTATATCTTCTCTTGGGTGGGGCTGATATGAGAGATGCAAGCTAGCATAAACCAAATTGACAATTAACAGGATTAAGTTTTAACTACTGGGGAAGAGGTTAAGCTTGAGATAACCTACTTCTCAACATGAAAACAATTACTCTATACCACAAGCATAGTACTAATACATTAACCATGTGAGCATCCAATTATTGTCTGAGAAACTAACTATCAGAAAGAAAGCACATATGTAAGAAGATAATGGCAAGAAAAATAATTCATCTACCATAATCATGCATTACATATAAACACAACAATTTATATTCATCATTAAAGCGAAGAACATCAAGACATTTCACTAGATAACTTGACAACATAATTAATTGCTCTTACTCATTACTCAATCATTCATGAAATAGGATAGGGAGTAGTTCTTCTCCAAGTCTAATCACATGCATCTGATGAAAATAGTTTATCTTTGGTCCAAAAGGACTTCTCAATTCGTAGTAGTCTCAAAATAATTCTCAACAACAAAAAACTAAAGAGTTCTTACAACAACCATCGACCCCTTTCTAATTGGCTGATGTCTTTATTTATAATATAGATTTTTAATAGAAACAAATGACTAATTGCAGTTTAAACAAAACAAAAATCGCAACGTGGTGTTATCTTCTAACATTTTCTTTAACAGTCGTCCCGAGATACTTCTTGGAAAGGATGACTGCTCTCGTATTCATTCCAGTTGACAAATTTTTTTTCACATGTTTGAGCCCATGGAAATCTATGTTGTTCCATCGGGGCTGCATATATTCCCCTGATGTCTACTGCATGCGCCCGATACTTTACTAAGTTGGAGTTTAGCTGCTATAGAATGGTTCAGGATTTGATCGGATGTTCTATGAATCATTGTACCTGCCCTGGCTTCACATTGGCTATTTTTTCAAGTTCTTCAGTCCATAGCGCATCTTGTTCGACATGTTGCTTGACCACATCACTCAAATCAATGAAATTATCGGGGGTTCCGAAATTGGGGAGCCTGACATCCCTCATTATTTTGTTAATTTTATCCCAATGCTTATTACACCTGGTCCATTGTTCTTGGTTCTCTCGATGTGGGTCTTGAGACATCTTAGCCCAGTACTCAACTTATTTCTTCATGCGATTAAGACTACTTTTAACTATCACCTGAATGCCATGTTTTTCCTTATCTCGGCCTTGCTGGACTGCCTCAATGTACTCGAGTCTTTCTATCGCTTGTTGTGCCCTTTCATACCATCACTCCATATCCTTGCAAGTTGTGAGTGCCATGAGAGTGTCCTCCTGGAACTCAGCTATGTTTTCAGTTAACAAGTGTCTCTCCTTCTTAAACTCATTGTAAACTCCTATGAACTCACCTTTTAGATACACACTGGTCTGCGTGTGCCTTTTAGTATTCGACAAGATGGCGCAAGTATTCAAGCTCCTTCAGGGTGGAAGCTAGTTCCTTTTCATCTCTCAGGGATCTGTCCAAGGTTGCATCTGAGAGGGATTTTCCTATGCCGATCAGTTCAGACATCCGGGCATCTGCTATGTTGATAAAGTTTTCCTCTATAGTAACTAGGATGGAGTGATCCAACAAGATCCTTCTTTTCTTCACAGTCCTTTGACCAATGGCCTTTCTCTTCTGATCGTAGGAGATCGCATAGATATATGCTACCTCATCTACTGGCTCTAGTATCTCCTGATCGCCCCATGTTAGTTTGTTTCCCAAACTACCAATGGTGTATATTTGTTCAAGATTGGACTCTAGAACTTCCTCGTTGTATCTTGTGGGTACGACTCCCCCTTGTCGCCCGTCAGGGATTTGAGTATTAGCTAGAATGGAGATGTCGAGTACAGACTCATTACTTACTTTCTCATCAGCCACTGAGCTGCTGATTTCTTTTTGTGGGGATCCTTTCTTTGTCTCCTCCAGTTTGGGCTCATTATTCGGACCTGCTTCGATTTTCTATTCATTGGGTCCTTTTGTGTCGAGGCCGCTTTCGGATTCTGTTTATTTTTGTGAGACCTCCTTGTCTTGAAACCCGAGCTGAGGGGAAGAGGTTTTCTTGGGCTCAGGGGGGAAGAGGTTTTCTTAGGACATCCTTCCTCTTGGACATGCACCAGGGTTCCGTGAGATGGCTCCAGACTCTCGTCGTTGCTATATATATGTATAATTTTTCTCAGGGGGTTAGGCACTTGGGTTTCTATTGACACCTGAACTGTCTTTGGTTGAGTTGTCCTACCTTATGAGTAATGGACCGACGATGTTGAGGATTCAAGATTACCTAACCCATCGGTGTTTTCAGGGTTCGTGGGACTGGGGCTGCTTGACTCCGTCAGGGCGCTTCTAATAGTAGTTGAAATCGCAGGTCTTACAATAAGGTACGAATCATTCTGCATCTGCTTCATTAGCAATTAGCTTTGCTGGTACAAGATTTGCCCCATTCCCTATGTAACTCGAATTTCAGGGGAATCCTTGGTTCATACTGTGGATTCATGGTAAACTCTCACAACTTCAATGTCTTCTCGAGGATCACCTATTTCTTCACCTGACTCAGAGGCTGCTGCTCCTTCCTGGATCCTAAGATTTTATTGGGATGTCTTCTCCAAAGACGTCGCCTAATATTCCCAACTCATAGCTTTGAACTTGGTTGCTCGAGGATCAACCCTCCTTATCACCACCTCATTCTAGTCTTGATCCTTTTCAGTGAAAAATTCATCTTCGAACCGGTCATGGGCATAAGGCCAACAAGACGATACCTGGGATGCGTGTTGTAGGACCAACCCCTTGGGGTCATGTTTGTGAAATCGACCAATTTGGAACTAGAATTCCAATTGAATTATCCCTTCTTGCTTAGCATGTGTGGTGTATTTGACCATATAGAAGCCAATATGAAACCCATATGGTATGAAATCCCGCTTCTTGTATTTTACCAAAGTGGCATTCTATCCTTGCAGAATAGTCTCATAGCATATTTCTCCTAACACTAGTCGATCATAAACATATATGGGTAATAAGTGGGGTGCCCCTGTGGTGTCGAAAAAACTGATGTAGGTTTTGCGTTCATCTAAATACCAGTGAACAACTTTTGATATAACCCTTTTTTCTTCGTCTGACAGGCTAGGGAATTATTTCCTGAATAGAAAAAAGTAAATGCGTGCAATAAACTGGTCACAGATAACATCATAGGATTTTTTGTACCTATTTTCCCATAAGATGTTGAAGTATACATGGACCGGGAGCTCTGAGGAGTGCCAATTTAGGTTCCTCCCAGAGAAAGTGTTCCTGACACAAATGACTTCTAGTAGATATGAGGCCATGTAGAAGGCAGGGGTTTCTCCCTCCTTTGGCACCTGAGCTTGCCTTATGCAAGTGCTCAACTATTTGGAGATGATGACACCCCAATTGAAGCCCATGCCTGAAATGTTGAATGTATAAGCTAGAGGTATCCAGACCTTTGAGAACCAGGAGCAATATTTCTCCCCATGCAACCTGCAAAGAAACATCATAAGATATATGTATGGTTCCCTAATATTGGTCGTTGGGTACTAGCCGACAGTCTAGTTTGTGAATTTTTTGTCTTCTCTCCACCAAGATGACATGATTTTGTTGGTATCATGTGATGCATAGAAACTCAGAACAAAATCAGTGCTCACCTTTTCTTCAGGCTCCTTGATCTTGTAGTAGCTCTGAACCTATGCTGGCAGGAAACATGGATGATTTTAGGGGCTAAATTTCGCTCATGGGCTAATTTTCCATGAGTTTTCCCAAAAAATGATTCGCTATTCTAAAAATGATTCGCCCAAATTTTAAAGGAAAATTTTATTTTACCTTAAAAATCGCCAAAATTTTAGATAAACTATATAAAATCCTTAGAAATTTGAATATTTTTACAAAAATTTTGCCAAACATTTATAGTTGGCATATGAAGGATTAGTAAGATTCGCCAAGTTTTCTACATTTTAAAATAAATTTCCATCCTTAAAATCATCCCTGGCAGGAAAACCTCGACGCATTCACCGTTATCATCATTAATCAAACACTTATGCGCGTTAGTGTGGTTAATGAGCCACTTTAGGAGCTTGATGCAAGGAAGCACCTCAGTTCATCTTGCCACCATGTGTAGATAATCCCTATGGATGTTTGGGAATACATCATCATCGAGCTTTCTTTTATGAGGATCGTTGTGCGGGGTATACTCGAGGGGTTATTCTTTCTTGATTTTTAAAAAATAATTCTTCCCAGCGAGGGAATGTTGTTTTGGCTCCAATGTTTGCCTCTGTGTCTCCGAAGGCCGAAGGTTGGATGAAGGCCTTCTTGGAAGCTGTCTTGATGAAAGACACCATTTTTGGGGTCAATTCTAACCGTCTCACAACTACTGGGGAGGAACCCTCTCCTGCTTCTGGTTCTTGCGGTTTTGGCACTCTTGGGGATTTGCTGGTGGAGATTTTCTTCAGAGGCATTGTTCTTGCAATTAAAAAAACCCTTAAACATGTGCACAGAGAAGCATTGGGTTGTGAACATAAAAATGAAGTGTGAAACATCATAAGAGGATACATACCTATAATGCTTGCTAAGATAGTTGTCTAATACTCACTAAACTTTGGATGACTTATCCGAATTGTTGGCTCTGCTCCTCTGTTTTTTCTGAAAACTTTGTCACGCAGAATAAGATCATGCATAATGACTTCGACAACATATAACTGGAGAGACTCTAATTCGTCATATCAACTGGTTAATATGAATAATAAATGTAATTCAAAATAAAACTATCGTCAGTTCTCTACAATTAAACTCTAATTGGTTGACGGTGGAGGCACGGAGGCAGATGCATTGTATCGGCAAGTTAAAAGAGATTCCTTTGATTCGTGCATGGATTAGAAACTAATGCGTGATCCACAATCTTATTCACACTTTAAATGCGTCGTACCTAACGGATCTGTGGGTAAAACGTCTCATCACGTCGTATCTCTCCGGTGTGGAGGTCGAGGATCAACACTTTAAAATGTAAAATTAACGTGTATTTTATTTTGTAACTCTCCGATGCTGAAATTTTGTTGGGTTTTGGCAATCAGAGATACCACTTTTCCCTTTTACGCGACGCTTACCTTT
>SNQJ01S0064944.1:29768-52378 GCA_010110895.2 Picea sitchensis
CTTCAACGATACCTCTGCCAAAGTTCAATCATAAAATAAAGACTTTCATCTGCCGATGTCGATGAAGATCGACATTTGGCTATTTGAGACTTCTTAAATGATTTTCATTACCTTTAACGTTTACCGATTCCGAAATCCTAAGCGGGTCGGGGAAAGATTTAGTGTGTCGATTCCTTTAAGTAGCTTGTTAAGAACCCTTTAACGATTAAGATGATTCTTTGTTGTATGTTTAGGCAGGCTTTATAAAATTCAAACATGAACATAAAAATAAGCACAAGTATAAGTTTCATACTAAAGAAAAAACAAACAGTGTAAAGGATCAAGTGGTACCCAAAAGTAAAAATGAACATAGACTTTTAGGGTGTGTTGAGTGCTCAACACCTTTCCTCTCCAGGCCGGAATATTTTCATTATTAGAGTTCAGTCACTCCAAAGTGGAGGTTGGAGCTCTGGAGGATGTCAAGTTGGTTGACATCGAGTTTAAAAGGCACGACCTACATAAAAGCGTGGAAAATCACCTGGCCCAATACAACCTAAAGAAATATGTGCATGAGAACTCTCCACATGATGAAATGTTCAGGGGGGTCAGGTCCTATGAGGAAGTACTGAATAGAGTTCAAACTTTGTCCCCACATCAACATGACAGTTTCTTTGGTTTTCAAAGACACAGATGAAGAAAATTTCCGAAAGCACTTTAGGGAGAATCAACAGGCACTTCACCTACACAGGAAAATGTAGCTCCGTGTTTTGAAATAGGGAGCTCTGGAAAACATGATACCGAGGAAAATCTAAAGAGAACTGAAGTTTTAATGTAGGAAGTGGAGGATTCACTATCAAATCCATTAGGCACTCAAGAAAAGACTCATCTTGAATATTTCCTAAATAAAGGGCATGATAAATCTCCTTCTAAACCATCCACATCTGCTTCCCATACCGCTGAACAACAACCGTCCACGAAGATAGGTACCCCTATTACTTGATTGACACCGTTGCAGTCAAGTTTCGGGAATCATGGTTCCAAATTCATTTATGTGGGTGATATTATCCTAATTTCACCTGAAGAGATGCCCCTTTCAGACTTCTTCTTTGGAAAGAAAAGGAGGGCCATCGTCAAACACAAAACACATCAGAAATATGGAGTGATGATCGAAAGGAAAATAATGGTGTATGATGGATAGAATCAAGATGATACATAATTTGCCAAGGAAGTTGCAGGTTCGTTGGGCACTTTCTCCACTGCTAATCAATGGTCTCTAGAAAATTTGGCCGAATAGCTAAAACAAAGAAACATGTTGGTAGAGAAAATCCAAAATAAAATACACACAACTGAGAAAACTGTTCAGAACACAATGACTCGAGACTTCAAGAAGATCAAAGCATATCATAAACAACAAATTCAACAACTCCAAGCCAACTTCGATGAGCTCCAAAATAATTCCCAATTTAATCAAGGATTGATCACCCAACATGCTGAACTGATAAAACAATTGCTAGCTATGTTGGAGTTGACTGAAGGTACCTCAATAGAGATATCATCTTTTCAGACTCAAGCACTGGAGATAAATGAAAAGTTATAAATATCCCAGCAAGGTCTCTTCATGAAGGTCGATACCGTCCATAAATGAAAACAGGCAGTAGACCTCGCTCTAAAAGATATCTATATCAAAGAAAGAGAAGATCACTGAGCTCGAGTTAAGTTTCAAGAGGCTATATTATTGGTACCAAAGGATGATGTCTCAGATGTTCATCGACTTTCTCTTTCGGAAAAAATAAGAGGTGACATGGTTTTAAAGGCCCGAGAAACAAATTTAGCAGAAAGAAAGAGACTTTCCATATATGTAAATGAATCTTGTCTAGAAGCATTGACATCACTAGACAAAGGACTAATTGATTTCGAAGGAAATGTTATTTCTGAGGCCCTGGGTCAAATTGATATAGCAAAAAATCAATATAATTCCAGAACAAGCAAAGAAGAAGCTCTGACGACCATCTAGAATATGAACCAGATTGATCTCATTCAAATAAATAAATGGATAGTAAACCCAATATTATAGTTACAGGTCACATCTCAAGGAGCGAAAAATATACAAGAAATGTTGCCTCAGATAGAGAGGAAGCTATACACTTTCGAAGCGAAAGAAGCAACTAAATATTCAAGGTTAGTGGTGCAATTATTAAGTAAATGCATAAAATGTGTTGAATATGAGAAAACAAGCACATATGGAAACAAATAAGGGAACATGCACATGTTATTCACACATTTGAGGGACATATGGAAACAAATCTATGATGATCAGGACATTGTGCTAAAGTATCAAGAAGATCAAACGATAGAAGCATTTCAGCTAGAAGTCGAAGAGATTGCCCTCGAAGATCATCATTCTCTATGTTCTATTTTCGTATTTCAAATATTTGTTATTTAAATTAGGAGAATTCCAAGACTATTTTGTATAAATACATAGAATGAATATCTATCAAAGGTTGCTTCTTGCCGATTGTAATAGAGAAAACTCTCCTTATTGAGTATTAATACAAGTGCAGACATAGATTCCAATTTTTTTTTAGTTTGGGTTATGTGTTTCTTCTTTCATTTCTCATCATTTCTTTAAGCATTTCCTTGATAAATGTTTGATTTCAATTTAGTATAACAACCATTGTAATCATATTGCATCAGTAATTTATTAAGCAAGCAAATTTTCCTTTGCATTTACTATGAGTAAATCAAGACCTGCGAGCTATGCATATTACTGTATCTTATACTTTATTCAAGGCTACACTATCTATTTTCTTCCACTGCAACAAGGTGAGATTCTTCAACAATTGATGCCTTGATTTGTTTTATAGTTTTGTAGTTTTCTCTCACATCATTCGATATTGCAAGTTTGACTTAGACACAAAATATGACCTCTATGTTTCCATACTGTTAATTTCATTTAAGGATTTTTTCTCATATAACCAAGGTATACAAATCACTTCTAAAATACACTCTCTTTAAACTTTCCTAATGCCTGACATTACTCTTTGAACCTTAAGTTTAATCTTAGGAACAACATATTTTTGGCATCGTTGCCGAGGACAAAGAAATGAAGTTATTTTTCCCTAGGAAAATGACAAGGTAATATTCTATCTTTGATAGTGAACAAAGATTGAATACACAAAGTAAGGCTATTTTTATCTTTCACTTGGGAACTCCACCACAGATAAACTAGAATTCGGTCGAAATGATACCAGAAAGAATCCAGATGATAAGAAGACCACACCTGTATATGATCCTGAAAGGTTGTTGAAACCAAAGGGATACCTCAAATCGACTACTGAATCAGCAGGTAAAAAATACCAACCCAAATTTTCACAAGTCAATGCTAATATTCTAATTGAAGAACTAACTCCTGAAGGGAGTTTTAACAAACACCCTCTGCAGAGGCCTCAACTAGCAAGCCCGAGGTTAGGTGTGAGAATCTAGAGGTAATCGTACCTGAAATAAAGATTGATATTGACTCTTCTAATACCCCAACCAGTCTGAAAAAAAGAGCCTCCTCTTTACCCGTTGTCGTTAATACTCTATCAACATCACCCTTTCTCGAGGTAAAGGTTTCAGTTCTACGAAACCCTAAAGAACACATTTTATACCCCGATTTGTCCCATGTTGGTTCACCTATCTATACATCATGTAAGTATGAAGAAACAATCCACATTTCCCTTTCCCTCCTCTTATAGAATTTTCATCTCCTAATGACCTTTTTCCAGAATTTCCTTCGCCACATCTCGAATAAGTTGAAAGGTCACCACTTCGGTCCCTAGAATTTTTTGAAAACCCTGCTTTTTCACAAACTCTGTCCCCCAGAATTTTGATGGGTGTTGTCAGAGGTGGAGGAGAAGGCGAACAAGGTCAAGGACCGCCCCGACCACCTAGTATTTTTTCCAAGGTAGTGGCCAGATACGCTCCCTTGGTCCTTCCTCCCATCCTTCATTATTTACTTGAAAATTATATGAAGAACTTACCAAAATTTACGAGAGAAGGAGATCTAACTACAACATAGCACACAAACTTTTTCGATCAGTTCGTTGATATCCTTGGCATTGAGCATGAAGATGTTTACTTAAGGTTTTTAGTGCAAAATTTCGATGGAAAAGTAAGAATCTGGTTTCGAGGACTCCCGGTAGGATCCCTACTGTCATATAACGATTTAGAAAATACATTTTTAAGACAGTGGGGAGAAAACAAAGACAATCTATATTATCTGACTGAATTCGGGGCTCTAAGAAAAATGAATTATGAGTCAGTTCTCAAATTTACTCATAGGTGTAACAAACTATATCATAAGATCCCAGCCAAAGTTAAACCCTCTCAACCTGTGACAAAGGTAACTTTCATAGGGGCTTTTGAACCCAAATTTTCCCTACTTTTAAGAGAAAGAAGATCTACCACTCTAGCAGGAATGCAAGATGATGCCATAGAACTTGAATCAAACATGATGGAATATGGTAAACTGAAAGCCAAGGTTGATATAGGAACCAAAGAACCTAAATGCTTCAGGGAACAAGAAAGACCCTCCGGATCTGGGAAGTCCGTGGAAGAAAAAATGGATGGGATGGCTAAGATAATCAAAGATTTGTTGAAAAAAATATCTAGAATGGAACTAGACCAAGACAAACCTGATCCAATCACTAGAAATTAGTTCAGGAGAAATCCTAACCCCCATACACAACAAAGACAAGTGAAAAACGAAGATAAAAAAATCCAAGCTCCGTTTAAAATGAAAAAAATTATGCAAAGAGATGATATGCAAAACTATGAGGGGTTAGAAGAGGATATAAACAACCTTAGTGATGATGACCAGGAACCTCATTTAACTAGACATGATTATGAAAGATCTCTAGACCTAGAGCCCCTGTTTAGTAATGAGGAAAGTATAAATAATTTGGGAGAGTCTGCATATCAAGGAATCACCAACTTCATAATGGTCGAACTTCAACAAAAGTATAATTTAAGGCCCAGAGAAACAAATCCTACAAGTGTTCCACCGAATAATGTTTTATTGAGAAATAAAGTGAAAAAGGTAGTTATGACTAAACTGTTAGTTGAAACACAAGTTGCCTGAACAAAAACAGTTGAAACAAGAGAGACACAAACTAAGAAATTTGAGAATAGCGAAGCACATGATACAACCAGATAAATTGAAAAAACAACTGGAGGTTTCATTTTAGAAAATGAAATAAATAAAATTAAAACCCCTATGCCTATGGTTGAGCTTGCCAAGAATCCAATTTATAAAAAACAGATTGCTAAAATGATAAATTTTTCCGATGCTGAATGTCATGTATATCTGATCAATCTACAAGATGAAAGACCTACAATTATGTTTGTTCTACACATCGAAAATACTAAGGATTATGTTGCTCCATTTTATATTACATTAACTATGCATGACCACTTACTTCATAATTGTATGTTAGATTCCGGGGCCTCTCACAATTTAATGCCTAAAGTTATCATGGAAAAATTGGGCCTTGAAATCACTAGACCTTATTAGGACTTATACTTGTTTGATTCAAGAAAAGTTAAGTGTCTTGGCATGATCAAAGATTTGGTAGTAAATCTTGCACATATTCCCATAAAGAGTATCCTTATGGATGTAGTTGTTGTTGACATCCCTTCCAAGTATGGAATGCTTCTATCCAGGTCTTGGGGTGCAAAGTTAGGAGGATCACTTCAACTAGACATGACTTACGCTATGATCTCGATTTTCGGTGGACAATTTACTCGACTATACAAAGAGACCAAAATGGAATATACTGTAAGTGACCCCCAAAACCCAAAAAAATACCCATATTATGTCGTAGATCAAGATTTAAGAAATTGTATTTTATCAATAGATGATGATTTTGAAGAATGTACAGAAGAAGAAAATACAAAAAATAGAAAAAAACAAAGAAAAGTGTAAATAGTAGAGAAGGAGTATGGAAAATGTTTTTTGATGGAGCTTCGTCCTACGAAGGGGTAGGTGATGGAGTGTTATTTGTTGCACCTGGAGATGAGTATGTCATTCCCTTTTCATATAGACTACAGTGGGAAATTGATTACACAAATAATGTCTGTGAGTATGAAGCTCTAGTCTTAGGATTAGAGGCTGCCATGAAGCTAAAAAATGAACATCTAATAGTTTATGGTGATGCAAAGATTATTGTGAAACAAATAAAGCAACAATATAAATCTAAACATCCAAGGCTAAGTTCATACAAGAATTGTGCCTGGGATTTGATAGAGAATTTTTTCTCGTCATTTAACATTCACTACATTCCCAGAATGGAAAATCAACAGGAAGACTCTTTAGCCAAAGAAGATGCTACATTTGTACCACCTACTATATTAAATATAAAATATCATATTGAAATGAGACATAGACCTTCAATCCCAAATAATGTGCAACATTGGCAAGTCTTCGAAGATGACGAGTAGATTAAACAGTTCCTAGAAATGGTTGATGAGTTCTCTAAGACTCATATATATCAAGAAAATAAAAATGATCCTATATGGATCATGCAAGAAGGTGAAGATCCTGAAAAGTTCCAGGATAAGATCACAAATCATTGAATGCTTGCGCTTAAGAACAATCATATCCCCATAGGTCTGATACCTTTAGAAAGATTGTTTGACCAAGATGACATACCCTTAAAATCTACCTTACGACTTCATACTGAAGAGGTTGAAGATTGTAATATAGGAACTAAATAAGATCCTAAACTGGTCAAGATATCTAAATACCTCCCAGTCCAAGTAAAAAATAAATACGCTGAATTTATTAAATAGTATAAAGACATGTTTGCATGGTCCTATGATGATCTAAGAACTTACGACACCTCTGTGATTGAACATAAGATTCCTTTGAAGAATGGTATCAAACCTTTTAGGAAAAATATGAGATAGATAAATCCTATTCTCTTGCCAGTAATAGAAAGGGAAGTCAAAAAGATTCTCGATGCAAAGATTATCGTTCCACTCAGGTATTCTGAATGGGTAGCAAATTTAGTACCCGTCAAGAATAAAAGTGGAGAGACAAGGCTGTGTGTAGATTTCTGGAATTTAAACTGGTCATCCCTCAAGGACAACTACCCACTGCCAAACATGGATCATGTCCTATAAAAAGTAGTCTGAGCTAACATAATTTCTATGATTGACGATTTTTCCGGATACAACCAAATTGCTGTCCACGAAGATGATAAAGAAAAAACTGCATTCACCTGTGGGGAACTTTCATGTATGATAAAATGCCATTTGGTTTGATGAACGCAGGGGCCACTTTCCAAAGAGCGATGGATATAGATTTCATCTATGAGAGAGATAAATTTGTTGTTATTTACTTAGATGATCTAATAGTCTTCTCCAATTCTGACGTAGAACACTGGTTCATCTCAAACAAACCTTCGCGAAATGCAAAAAAATTGGTTTGTCTATAAACCCTAAAAAGTCTCATTTCTCTATGCAAGAAGGAAAGCTTATGGGTCATATAGTTTCAAAGGATGGTATCAAGGTCGATCCTAAGCGAGTTGAGGCTATTGACACAATAAAAATTCCTAGAAATAAGAAAGAAATCCATTCTTTTTTAGGGAAGACAAATTTTTTGAGAAGATTTATCCCTAACTTTGCTGAAATTGTCAAACTAATCACATATATGTTGAAAAAAGAAAATGAAATGAAATGGTCCACCGAAGCTAAGGCATCATTCAAGCGAGTTAATAAAGCTATAAGCGAAGCTCCAGTGTTATATAGTCTAGACTATACTAAGGAATTCCTGATCTTTTCTTTCGCATCTGAACATATTATCGCAGTGATACTCTTGCAAAAGAACGAAGAAGGTTTCAAGCAGCCGATATCCTTTTTCATGAATATGGGCCATAGATTAATGACTTACACTATGCAGTTAATCCAAAAAATAATATCTAGTCTCAAAGACGCCGAATTAAGATACGATATACTGGAAAAGAAATCTTACGCGATGGTGAAAGCTCTTAAAGCTTTCAGGACATATGTATTGCATTCTAAAATAACCGCTTATGTGCCAACAAGGTCTATCAAAGATATCTTGGTACCATTGGATAGTGATGGAAGGATAGGTCGATGGTTAGATAAAATTTAGGAGTTTGATCTAGAAGTAAAACTGACTAAGCGAGTCAAAGGTCAGGGCCTGACGAAATTATTAGTAGAATCAAATTTCAGGGCACTTGGGATAAACCACCTAGAATCACACGGATATATCCCAGATATAGAGGAACTTGATGATCAAACCCCTACAATCCATATCGAAGAAAAATTTTCCACCTCTGATTGGCATCGCGACATTGTTTCATACCTCCTTACCCTTTAGTGTCTAAGCAACATGACTCCATCCAAAGCGAGAATGTTGAAGCTACATGCAGTTAAATACTATATTATTGAAGGTCAACTGTACTGGAAAGATCCTCTAGATTTCTTGCTACGTTGTTTAACAAAACCTGAAACGAAGAATGCAATAATGAATTTCATGAAGGAGTGTGTGGAGGAAATCATGGCTGGAGGGAGACGACCTATAAAATTCTAAGTGCTGGATATTATTGGCCAAAGTTATTTACTGATGTGAATGCCAAGGTAAGAGCCTGCAACCCTTTCCAACTATTCTCTGGTAAGAAAAATCTACCTGAACTACCTTTAGTCCCAGTCAAAACAGAGGCTCCTTTTAAACAATGGGATCTAGACTTCATCGGACAAATCCACCCACATTCAAGCGCCCAACACAAATGGATTTTAACTGCTACCGATTATTTCACAAAATGGGTTGAAGCCATTCCAACTCGGAATGCCACTAATTCGGTAGTAATAAACTCCTTGGAAGAGAACATCCTATTAAGATTTGGTTGTCCTCGAAAAATAGTCACGGACAATGCCCAAGCTTTCAAATCTATGGCAATGGTGACTTTTTGTCAAAAATATAACATTGTGCTAGGACACTGTACAACCTATTATCCTCAGGGAAATGGGTTGGCTGAATCATCCAACAAGAGTTTGATGAATATAATAAAAAAAGTGTTGATAGAGAATAAGAAGTCCTGGCACATTCACCTAAAATACGCCTTATGGTGAAACCGAATCGGCACTAAGAAATCAATAGGTATATCCCCTTTACAAATGGTTTATGGTATTGACGTTTTCTTTCCTATCAATCATCTCTTCCTGTGATGAAGCTTTGGAAAGACGCAAATGAGGATCCAAATGACGTAACGAGGAGGATAAACCAATAATCAAAGACCAACAAAAAAGGGCCGAAGTAGATGACAAACTCCAAAAGTATCAAGATAATATGAAAGCCCTTTTAGATAAAAAAGCTAAAGGCAGGAAGTTCCTTCCTGGTGATCTAGTTTTAAAATGTGATTCTAGAAAAGAATATGCAGGAAAACATGGCAAGTTCGATCATCTCTAGTTCGGGCCATTTAGGATTGCAGCTACAGAGGGAAATAATTCCTTCCTACTGGAAAATCTCGATGGAAAAGAGTTTGAGGCCCCTATCAATAGGCACTATAGAAAACATTTTATGCAATAACCATGTTTCACATTACTGTTGTATATACCGGTTTAGGTTTCTTGTTTCAATTTGCAATTTCATTTTCCTTCGTAGATTATTTTTACTTATTCATTGTAAATAAACCGAGTTTTATTCGATATCATAAAAGAAAAATAAAAAATATATGTACTGCATATCATTTCCATTCTACAAAAATTTTTGATTTTTATTTTTATGCTCATGCAAAATACTTATCATCAGATAAGAAATGAGGCGGTATCAGAATCCAATGCATAATTTTCAAAACATTTGTTTTCTCTCGAAATAGGTGATGAATTAATATTTGGTTTGATAAAAAAATGTAAATGAAATCCGAGGTATAAACTTCTACACCTATTGTTCAAGATAAATTTCTAAAGAAATCATATCGGGTATAAACAATGTTCTACTGATGTAAATATAATCACTTGATCAAAGACCAGAAAAGTATAAATCTATAGATTTCTGAATCAAATGAAAATAAAACAAAAATGAAATAAAAAGAAAAGAAAATAAGAATTAAAAAGGCTTAAAAAGAGAATCTTGATAATCAAGAAGTGAACTTGTGTGGAAATGAGATTCTCTTGTGTCATACTCTCTGAGTCCTCGTCCTGTTTCATTTTGCCTATCTTCAAGATTTTACTCTATTATGATTTTCAATACATGTCCTTAAATCTTCATAGAAAGAAATAATTTTCACCTTGACTTTGAAAAATTAAAAACATATCTGCAAAACAAGGTAAGGCGAAAATATTTATGTTCCTCTGATTTTAACTGAAAGAAAGTATGTCTAGGCTAATCCTAATAATTTTATCTCTTTTGACAAATTTCAACTGATTAATTCGCTCAAGTCTAATCCCTAGAAAATAAAAATTCCCCATAAGATCTTCCCTATAGGAAAATATGTATTGAAGATCGGGAGAGATTCAATTCAGAGTACAATAAAAAATTGTTGACAGACCTTCATTGTCAAATCTTAAGAATATATCATCCATGTATGATACATACAAATTGATTTCCCCCACTTCAAAATTATAACAAATATAAGATAGACAGTGAAAGGAAATTCATATAATGATTTCCCCCATCTAGTCGAAGACAAATGGTGAAAGGAAATTCGTAAATCGATTTCCCCCATTTTTTCCAAAAGAGATGATGAAAGGAAATTCATGTAATGATTGCCCCTTATCTCAACTAAATGTGAAAATGCTAATTAAAGTGGTGAAATAAAATCAATGGGAGACATAGATAAATTCACTGGGGTACTGAATAGGCTCGCTGGTAGTGAAGCAATATCTATGATATCTTTAAGGATGTCACACTTGCACAAACATACTCTGGTATCTAGTTCTCTTTCCGGTAATATTTACATTCTAAACTGACAAGGGATTCCATGAATAAATTTTCAATATTAGTTTTCCTTGACATGAATGAAATCAACCAAAGTCTGATACTTCAATTAAAGTTGCTTTGATTATATTAAGAAAATCGAAACTCAGTTTCAGGAAAAGGAAACTATTGATAGCCTAACTTGATATCAACAATTGATTGTGTTTTTGATGGCACGACGCTCCTACATACCCCGCAGGGTCTCTATGCCTGACCTCCCGGTCTTTAAGGATCGCTCAGTGTTCCCTTCTGAGCTGAAGAGGATCTTTGGACTCCCAATGGAATCCCTGTGAAAAACACGATCCATAGGTCCTTTCTTCACCCACACGGCCTTCTGCACATGACCGCACTCTTTCCCTGATGACAATTTCAGGTTTCGGGGTTTCGTAATCCCCGATGACAAGAGTTCCTGTCCTCTCGAACTCCCGATCTCCGATGAGTCAATTTCACCGGTACGCGCCCTTTACGCGTTAGCCCTTCCTGGCTATGCCCTGGTCCATGTGACTAGTTCTCATAAGACTGCAGCCTTATCCTTCTTTCGGGGCTTTGGGCTTCAAAATCCCGATTTTCTCCAACTTTCGTTAGCCCTCCAGGCTAAGAACGTGGCTCACGTGACCTTCCCCCTATATGACTGCAATCATACCTCCTCATCGGGGTTTCAGACTTTTCAATGCCGAAATACACTCATCCTCAGGATTCGCGACCCCTCGAATCCCGATTTTCCACTATGCTGATAGCTGGACCAATGATGGAACTTTCCTCCTTGTCGGGGTTTCGGACTTCACGATTCTGAAATGACCAAACCTCTTGCTATCAGGATTCCCGATATCCCGATGATCAAAATGGCGATAGACGAATTCCTGTCGGGACTTTCCCCGATGGTTCCGATTGCTGCCACGCATCCCAAGAATGGATGATTCAGATTACTCCTCGCGTTTTCGAGAATTCTGATGTCCCGACTCTCACGACCTCAGGAACTCCGATTTCTTGAGTGTCGATATACCGATGTCTAGTGCCCGGATCTCCGGAATGGACGATCACGTGACATGTGTCCTCTCTTAGACGGACAACCCAGATTTTTGTGTCAGGGTTTTCAAGGTGGACTTACCCGATCTCCTGTCCACGGGAATGCTGATATTCCGACTCCTGATGCCTCGATCTCTGCCACGTGTCTCCACTAACGGACGGTCCAGATCGTTCCCAGGACTTTTCCTATAGAAATTCCCGATTTCCTGTCATCGTGACTCCCGATTTCACAAACGCCAATATCTCGATGCTGACGGGATTTTCGAATGACATCCAACAAATTTTGATCTCCCCCTTCTATATGCTTGCTTTGGTGCTCCCTGGACATAGAAACCAATGGTCCATATCTCCTTCTCCTGCTGATCTGACGACGACTGTGCTCCCTCTTGAGCTTGCGCACTCCTTCTTCTTGTACTTGAAAGAATTCCAAGTTTCCAAAGGCCTCAACCTTTGTCTTCTTTCTCCTCTGCGAACTCCTTTATCTTGAGCTTCACTACGCATGTTCTCCATGATGTTGTTCCTCCTGAGCTTTGCTCCTCCCGAATCCCCAAAGGATTCTTTGACTTCTTCACTCCTTGCAAAGTCCTCACGCACACACAGTGTTGTCTCTCCTGAGCTTATGAAATGCTCAGACCCCTACAGGATTTTATCCTTCTTCTCCCTCAGATGGAGAATATTTGGATGCTCTTCTAGCTATCCTTCTACTCAAGCAACCTCTTGCTGAGTCTAACAGGGTATTCAGCGACCCTGTGAAGATCCTTTAGTGGATTCTTCCTCTAAGTTCCAAAACTCAAAGAGTTCTCTTCTCCCTGTGTTTGTCTACACACTGACTCAAATACCCACATGGAATAGTATCTTCTCACAGAACGTTCAGTAGTTCTGTCCTCCTGTGCACCTATGCACCCACTCAGTGCCCACTTGGCAGAGCTCTCAGAATCCTCAGTGATTCTGTCTCTTCTTGAACTCACAATAGAGTTCTTCTCAATGCACCACTGTGCATATGCTCAATGCCCACTTGGCAGAGCTCTACAGAACTCCTCAGATATTCTGGCTTCTGTCTGAACTCACAACAGAGTTCCTCCAATTGCACCTTGTGCCTGTGCTCAATGCCCACTTGGCAGAGCTTTACAGAACTCACAACAAAGTTCTGTTTGCAACTGTGTCTCTCATACACAGCCTTGCCTCCAAGGTATTCAACAACCTTGAGGTCTTTCTCCTGAGTTGTTGATTCCAGTTCCTGTGCCGCAACACGTCTTTGTCTGAACCCGTAGTGTTTAGAAATGCATCCTCTGTGCACGGCTATCAGAACCCGCAGTGTTCTTTCACACCCTCCTGGTGTGAAGCCTTAAAGACCTTCAACCCTGAAATCAAACACACTCCTGCAAATGCATGATAACATCATACATTCATAGCATACAATGGAACACTCACAGACATTCATTCAACACAGAATACATGCAGGAAAAAATGCTCTTTGTATTAAATATGGAAAATGCCTGTATTTACAATGTGTTCTTGAGCATGGCCCGTAACAAGGTCTCGACTCTTCCCTTCTGCTCTCTACTCACAGATTCTCTACTCTTCTATCTCTTGGCTCTCGAATAACTACCAAAGAGATACAATTGATCTTTTTTACATGAGGGGGCTCTTCGAGCTCTTCCCTCCAATCTACCTACCCTATTCAATCACATTGAATGGGCTGTCTAGTCCAGCATCTGGATCTAGATCTCANNNATGGATGGTTGGCTGACGTGGAGAGATGCTCCTGCATCATACTCCTCAGCTGCAAAAAATCATGAGCTCCTGCTCATGAGCTTCCCATCTCAGCTGTGGCAATCCTCCTGGATCCCAAATCATCCTCTGGAGCTGTTCATTTGCTCCATCCTGCTGCTGCTACTGCTTCTGCACTACTGCTGCTGCTTCCTTTCTGCCCAGCCTCTCCTCGTTGGCAGTTTCTGCTGACCTCGACATCAGCCTTCTAATCTCTTCGATCATTTCGTCTAGCTGCTCCCATGGTTGGCTCTGCTCATGCAGTCTCCTCAGCTGCAAAAACTTTCGGCACATGGGAAGATTCTCAGGATCTCCCATGCCTTCTTCATCAGTCTCCAACTTTACCTATTGGATGTGAACGCTCTGCACCTTCACCCTCTCTTTCAGGGCTTCAATATGTTCCCATAGATCAGCCAAACTAATGATGTCTGCCTCTTCTTCTTCTGCTGCAAACTCCCACGTTTCAGTCCTTTCNCTTCTGCTTCTTCTTTTGTCAGCTTTAGTGCTACAGCTTCTTTAGCTTCCTGGATGAAAGCATTGAGACACTCCTCCGAATGCTCATTTTCTTCTTCGTCAGCTTGGGCAGCTTCCAAAGTCTGCTCCAATTCTTCTGCGACAGTCTCAGCTAGTTGTCCTGCTGCTGTTGTTGCCGTATTTGCAACACATTTTTTTGCCTCCTCCTGGGTAAATGGTAGGAATACCTGAATTCCTCCAATCATCAGAAGATCCCTCAAATCCTCTTCCTTTGTCAGCTGCACCTGCTGATCTAAACTCACCTTCTCTGTCAGCTCCTCGGGCTGATTCCAACTCACTTATGAGTTCATGAGACTTTCATATAGTCTTGAATTTTCATCTCTGTCCACCTGGCAATCTGAGATGATTCCACTTCCCTCCTGGCAGTCTTCGAGATCCCACAATGACCTCATATCATTGCCCAGCTGGCAATGTGAAATTCCCTGGCTATCCTCATGATAGTCTGTGAGATCCCGCAGTGATCTCAACTCGTTGCCCTCCTAGAAAACTAGAATTTCTTCTCTGCCCACCTGGCAGTTCTTGAGATCCTCAACTGATCCCATTTCACTAAGATTTATCCCAGTTTCTGGTTCACATACCTGAACCATTTCTTCTTTTGGTCCATTGAGGTTTTCAGCATACTTCAACCATCTTTTTAATAACCTTCACTATCTTCTGACCATCAACTCCTTGACTGGCCATTTTTCTATTGCCTTCCTCATGGGCCATTCATACACCCATCTCGGCTTCTTATCCTGCCGCATCTTCAATTCGAGCTTTTCTATGTCTGCCCTTATTTCATAGAGCTGTTTATCCATTTCTGCAAGCTTTTCTGCCTTGCTCTTCCTCCCAGCATGCCTATGGCCTTCAGTAACCATGGTGTTGTCTCTGTCTGCTTTCCTAGAAAACCTGCTGCTGTCACTCTGCACCAAGAGTGTTACCAGATTCATCCTACAGTCCTCCTGATTGCCTTCTTAACCGCTGCTTGCCTACCTGCAAACAATCACCACAGAGTCTCCAACGCTCTGTCTTCCTTATTTTCTCGATTCACCTAAAATATACAAGTGAAGTCCCTTCTCTGATACCACTTGATGGTGTGACGCTCCTACATACCCTGCAGGGTCTCTGCGCCTGACCTCCGAGTCTTTAAGGATCGCTCAGTGTTCCCTTCTGAGCCGAAGCGACTCTTTGGACTCCTAATGGAATCCCTATGAAAAACCCGATCCACAGGTCCTTTCTTCACCCGCACGACCTTCTGCACATGACCGCGCTCTTTCCCTGATGACAATTTTAGGTTTCGGGGTTTCGTAATCCCTGATGACAAGAGTTCCTGTCCTCTCGAACTCTCGATCTCCGATGAGTCAATTTCACCGGTACGCGACCTTTAAGCGTTAGCCCTTCCTGGCTATGCCCTGGTCCATGTGACCAGTTCTCATAAGACCGCAACCTTATCCTTCTTTCGGGGCTTTGGGCTTCAAAATCCTGATGTGCTCCAACTTTCGTTAGCCCTCCAGGCTAAGCTCGTGGCCCATGTGACCTTCCCCCTATATGACCGCAGTCATACCTCCTCATCGGGGTTTCATACTTTTCAATGCCGAAATACACTCATCCTCAGGATTCACGATCCCTCGAATCCCCATTTTCCACTATGTTGACAGCTACCCCCATGATGGCACTTTCCTCCTTATCGGGGTTTCAAACTTTGCGATTCCGAAATGCCCAAACCTCTTGCTATCAGGATTCCCGATATCCCGATGATCGAAATGCCGATAGACGACTTCCTGTCGGGACTTTCCCCGATGGCTCCGATTGCTACTGCAATTCCCAAGAATGGACGGTTCATATTACTCCTCATGTTTTCAATAATTTTGATGTCCCGACTCTCATGACCTCAGGAATTCCGATTACTCGAGTGCCGATATACCGATGTCTAGTCCCTGGATCTCCGGAATGGACGATCACGTGACATGTGTCCTCTCTCAGACGGACGACCCAGATGTTTGTGTCGGGGTTTTCAAGTGGACTTACCCGATCTCCTATCCACGGGAATGTCGATATCCTGACTCCCAACGCCTCGATCTCCGCCACGTGTCTCCACTAACGGACGGTCCAGATCGTTCCTGGGACTTTTCCTATATAAATTCCCAATTTCTTGTCATCGTGACTCCCGATTTCACGAATGCCAATATCCCGATGCATGTCGGGACTTCTGCCTGGCGTGAGAAGGGTTAAACCCCGTGCACCTCCTGTCTGATCTGACGGCTGACGAGATTTTCGAATGAGATCCAACGACTTTCGATCTCCCCCTTCTATATGCTTGCTCTGGTGCTCCCTGGACGTAGAAACCAACGGTCCATATCTCCTTCTCCAGCCGATCTGACGATGGTTGTGCTCCCTCCTGAGCTTGCACACTCCTTCTTCCTGTACTTGGAAGAATTCCAAGTTTCCAAAGGCCTCAATCTTTATCTTCTTTCTCCTCTGTGAACTCCTTTATCTTGAGCTTCGCTACGTGCGTTCTCCATGACATTGTTCCTCCTGAGCTTTTCTCCTCCCGAATCCCCAAAGGATTCTTTGAATTTTGCACTCCTTGCAGAGTCCTCGCGCACACACAGTGTTGTCTCTCCTGAGCTTCTCAAACGCTCAGAACCCTACGGGATTTTATCCTTCTTCTCTCTCAAATGGAGAATATTTGGATGCCCTTCTGGGTATCCTTCTACTTAAGCAACCTCTTGCTGAGTCCAACAGGGTATTCAATGAGCCTGTGAAGATCCTTCAGTGGATTCTTCCTCTAAGTTCTAGAACTCAAAGAGTTCTCTTCTCTCTGTGTCTGTCTGCACACTGACTCAAATGCCCACCTGGCAGAGTATCTTCTCACAGAACGTTCAACAGTTCTGTCCTCCTGTGCACCTATGCACCCGCTCAATGCCCACTTGGCAGAGCTCTCAGAATCCTCAGTGATTCTGTCTCTTCTTGAACTCACAAAAGAGTTCTTCTCAATGCACCACTGTGCATATGCTCAATGCCCACTTGGCAGATCTCTACAAAACTCCTCAGAGATTCTGGCTTCTGTCTGAACTCACAACAGAGTTCCTCCAACTGCACCTTATGCCTGTGCTCAATGCCCACTTGGCAGAGCTTTACAGAACTCACAACAAAGTTCTGTCTGCAACTGTGTCTCTCATACACAGCCTTTCCTCCAAGGTATTCAACAACCTTGAGGTCTTTCTCCTGAGTTGTTGATTCCAGTTCCTGTGCCGCAACACGTCTTTGTCTGAACCCGCAGTGTTCAAAAATGCATCCTCTGTGCACGACTATCAGAACCCGCAGTGTTCTGTCACACCCTCCTGGTGTGAATCCTCAAATACCTTCAACCCTGAAATCAAACACACTCCTGCAAATGCATGATAACATCATACATTCATAGCATACAATGGAACACTCATAGACATTCATTCAACACAGAATACATGCAGGAAAAACTGCTCTTTGTATTAAATATGGAAAATGCCTGTATTTACAATGTGTTCCTGAGCACAGCCTGTAACAAGGTCTCGTCTCTTCCCTTCTGCTCTCTACTCGTAGATTCTCTACTCTTCTATATCTTGGCTCTCGACTAACTACCAAAGAGATACAATTGATCTTTTTTACATGAGGGGGATCTTCGAGCTCTTCCCTCCAATCTACCTACCTTATTCAATCACATTGAATGGGCTGTCTAGTCCAGCATATGGATCTAGATCTTAGGCTTACAAACATTTAAGGCCTATCTACCTAATGCCTGCATAAAGGCACGACTCTATGGCTCACCAGCCTACAACATTTAAATTACATTCAATTCCAATTTAAATGAGGTTGCGCCTCTCTTTAACGCGCGACTTGAATTCGCTGGCATGGCTGGTTGGTTGGCTGGATGATGTGGAGAGATGCTCCTACATCAGTTTTGAAGGTTTTCTGAGACTTGGCTGAAGTTCAATTTTTCTCTACATATTTTTTCCCCAAAGGTGTTTCCCAGAAATATAATGATGACTCCATTTACCCAATAAAGGAACTTCGTCTACTATTCTTCCATGCCTCGCAGGGAGATGTGATCCCCAGATGGAGCCTATGTTGGAACACATATAATCCTAAACCTTGAACTTTACTTTCTCAAACTTCATCTTTATTAAATATTAACTCAGAAATCATCTTTTGAATGCTTAAATCAAATTTACATCCAGTTATAAGGCGCACATGATATCCGTCATTGATAAATTTCCCCCATTTGATCAAACAATCCCCTTTTTCCCCGAGTTTTGGAGCCACCTGATTGTTAAAGAGTCAAATCACTAAAGGTCACTTCGAGGCTTCGCGCTTCGGGAATTTTGATAGGTCTTCACAATTAAAATCCTGAAACCTAAAAGTGTCCATTATCACCTTTTCATAAACCATTAAAGGACACAAGTCATAAGTACACATGTATCTTTCGAGTCATCCCTGGGTTAACACGTGGCATTCATTTTCGACATTTGCATATGAAGAGTCATACAATTCTAAGTAACACATGGCACCCCCTAGTCTCAACATGGCATCTAGAATGACGTCATCTTCGACACATCACTACAGAGATGGCCTTTCGAAAATATAACAATGAGCTAATTCACAAATTCACGAAGCATTAAAATGCCAAAATATTAAATTTTAATTAATTAAGTCAATCTTGGTTAAACGATAGTTAACAAATTCTCACTTCAGAGTTCAGACATTTACCTTTCATCACATCCTAAAATAGCCGAAGTTTGAACTTTCGAAATACTTGAATTTGAATATGATTAATTAAATCTTAAAAGCGATTATCGGATAATAAATCATTTTGCAGTTTTGGGTTTCGGGGATTTCTTTTCGAGCTACTTTAAAAAACCCCGAAGTCTGAATACCCGAAGAACTTGAAGTTAAAGATTATTAATTAATATTTTAAGAGGGGTTATCTCGTAATTAACCTTTCGTAGATTCCCGATTCGGGAAATTTCAAATCTATTTCATTCAAAACTCCTGAACGCGAACCACCGAATATTAATGGCATTTATCATAAATCAATGGTAGTGATTTTTATCATGGATTGTGGATCGCCAGATATACTTTCTCATTAAGGTTAATAAATTTTCCATTAGTAAAGGTATACTCGAATCAATGCACCTGAGGTGAATAAGAATTCTTGATTTTGAATTCTATTTTCATCTTCACAGAATAATAAGTTTTATTCAATCAAGAAGCTCACGCATTCTCCTGTAATAGGTAATCTCGTTCCGATTTTATAGATATCATGGCACCACAGAAGATGATTAAAGCAACTGGTGAAGGTGCAAATCCAAATGTGGACGTTTTATCAGATACCACAACATGAGCCATAAACACGGTGAAATATTGGACACATGTGTTCGAGTTTTGGAACATGAGCTTATAAATTGGCCAGAAGATTTTGGTGATGAAGTGAGCAAAACTTATGCAACTAAACTCAGGGATATATCTCTATCATAGCTTCAAAAGATAGTTGTGCGGCCAAGGCTCATGTCATATAACGACATGATAGGTTGGGCCCTGAAAAATTTCGACATCCAAACCAGGAGCATTTTCAACTCTCAAAAGGTCACTGTTGGGTATTTTTGACCAAAACACATACAAGTAATGTATAATTTATCCCCCGATTTTAAATATAATCACAATTATGTGTTCCTGCTGGAGTTTGAACAACATGAGTGTATACAATATGAAAAAAGCTATCATGATATAATAAATTCATGGTGGGGTCACCCAGAAAAATTCAGAGCCGATGCTCATGGCGTTTACGCCAAAGTGTCGTTAGATACTCATATGATCTATGTAGCTATGATGATCTATAGGCTATTTGGGAAGAAAATTCCCACCCATTTCCTGGTGGCATGGGTGCTAATTATGCACGAGGTGGCCGAGGGATACTCTTTCAACTGGGCCAAGATGTTGTTGGATAATCTGGCCAAAGAAATTACTGAATACCAGCTAGCCAAATCAAAGGCAAAGTATGCCCCTTTATACATGTATGCATATATTATGGATGCTATATGATTCATAACCCCTTTCCCACTAATGAATTGGATCTGGACCCCAACCAATGCAGAACCTATACACTTTTACCATTCCAAATTGTGGGAGGAAAAGGCCACATATTTCTTCTACGAAATCTACCATCATGTAGTGGTACCCATTCATATAGCTTTGTATGGTTTCCCACCCCCTCGGATTTCAGATAGAATCATGGAAAACCTGGGAAAAATAACAGACTGGTTCATAGACGAAAACTTCTCCTACATTAGGGTTTTCATATGATCAGTCCCTCCTCATGCTCTCCCGAGGTTTTTACCAGACCGACTAGTATGCCGAGAAGTAGCTTATCAAACAATGGCAGGGGACATCAACAAGGAGCTGAAAGCAGCCCCCAAAAAGGTATCACCTAACTTCCCTCTCCAGGTCAGTATGTTTTCATTATTAGACTTCGGTCACTCCAAAGTGGAGGTTGCAGCTCCGAAGGATGTCAAGTTGGTTGACACCAAGTTTAAAAGGCATGACCGATAGAAAATCGTGGAAAATCATCTGGATCAATACAACTTGAATAAATATGTCCATGCGAAATCTCTACACGATGAAATGTTCAGGGGGGTCAGGTCCTATGAGGAAGTACTGAACAATTTTCAAAATTTGTCCCCAGATCAATAGGACAGTTTCTTCAGTTTTCAAAGACACAGATGAAGTAGCTTGTCAAAATTACTACAGGGAGAATCAGTAGCCACTTCACCTACACAAGAAACTATACCTCCAGGTTTTGAAACAGGGAGCTCTGGCAAACAGGATACTGAGGAAAACCTAAAGAGCACTGGAGTTTTAATGCAGGAAGTGGAGGCTTCGCTATCAAATCCATTAGTCACTCAATAAAAGACTCAACTTGAATCTTTCCTAAAGAAAGGGCAGGATACATCTCCTTCTATACCATCCACATGTGTTTCCCATATCGCTGAGAAACAACCATCCATGGAGATAGGTACCCCTATTACTTCATTGACACCGTTGAAGTCAAGTTTCGGGAATCCTGGTTCTGAAGTCATTTATGTGGGTGATCTTACCCTAATTTCACCCAAAGAGATGCCCCCTTTAGAATTCTTCTTCAACAAGAAAAGTAGGGCCATCGTAAAAAATGAAACACATCATAAAGATGGAGAGATGATCAAGAGGCAAAGAATGGTGTATGATGGACATAATCGAGGTGATACAGAATTTTCCAAGGAAGTTGCAGGTTCTTTGGGCGCTTTCACCACTACTAATCAATGGTCTGTAGAAAATTTGGCCGAACAACTAAAACAAAGAAACATGTTAGTAGAGAAACTCCAAAAGAAAATAAACACAACTGAGAAAACTGTTTAGAAAAGAATGAGTCGAGACTTCGAGAAGATCATAGCATATGATAAACAACAAATTCAACAACTCCAAGACAACTTTGATGAGTTCCAAAGGAATTCACAGTTTAATCAAGGATTGATCACCCAACATGATGAACTGATAAAACCATTGCAAGCTAGGTTGGAGTTGCCTGAAGGTACCTCACTAGAGATATCAGCTTTTCAAAATCAAGCACTGGAGATAAATGAAAAGTTAGAAATAACCCAACAAGGTCTCTTCATGAAGGTCGATGCTGTCCAGAAATGCTACCAAGCAGTAGACTTCTCTCTAAAATATATCTATATCAAAGAAAGAGAAGCTCACTCAACTCGAGCTAAGTTTCAAATAAGAGGTGATATGTGTTAGGTGGAAATATTTTCGTTTAATTCTATTGTAGTACTTGCCCAACTATTTAATTTGTCAATCTGAGGTTCATAGGCTTATGAAGCACACACACTATATATGCAGGATTGAAGTAGAAGTAATCTAATCTAAATTGCTGAAATGAAATTAATCTAGGAAAGCATTGAAATTGCATAAGGGAAAAACAATACAACATGTGAAGAGTTGAACGATAATGGACATAGGTGAGCTCACACAATAAATCAATATCAAATTATATTACAAGAATCAAATGTCAAAGCATGAAATCATGAAAAATGAAAGAATACAAATCAAAGCTAAGAATCTCCTTCTCCTAATTACAAGCCTAAATTATGAATTACATTCCTTATCTCTAACTTTCCCAATTATGAATGATAAGATGACCCTCATGAAGAGAGAACACTCTCTTATATACATGAGAGTCTTGAAGAGTGTCATAATTACAGATCCACTATTCTCTCAACCATTCTCAACTAATTTCCCATTATTAGAAGATATGATCCCTTCAAAT
>SNQJ01S0064945.1:13612-24202 GCA_010110895.2 Picea sitchensis
AACAACTGTCCATCACTACCTGAATTAGGGAATTTGATCCCCCTCAATCAAACTCCCCCAACACCCGCCACTACCACTAGTCCCACCACTACCAACCACCCTTCCAGTAGTAAAGGGTTGAGGACCAAATACGCTTGTGCTATATGTTTAGAGTATGGCCATTATACCCATGATTGCCCAACACTGCCATGCTTTCGACAGACATTAGCCGTCGTACGCCAGAACTTCCAGAACAACCCTAGTCCTGCTATGTCCTCCTCAACAAATATCACCGACATCCGTTATGTCACCACTTTTGTCAATGAACGTATGAGACACCCTTGCTCTCTCTGTGATTCATTAGCTCATCTTACATACCAGTGTCCTATAATCCTTGAATACAGGCAACTTCAATTGACCCTGCTTCACCGACCCGCAGAGGCGATAATTGACATTACCTCGTCACTAGAGGCTCTTCATGTCGTTTATCCCAAACCTGAGGCACTCCCAACACCTCCATGGTTCTTAGATGATGTATCTAAGGATTCACCCAACAACCCCCCCCAACTCGCCCGATCATTCCCCTATGGGCACTCTCCACCCAATCACCACGGGTACCCGTCAGTACTTCAATATATGGTTTATGTCGAGTGAACCCTCACCATCTCCTAATAATGGTCCCCCTGCTTCTTCACCAGGGGGCAACCACACGACCACTGTCACCAAGACCACTCCTCACGACCCCTTGTATTCCCATCACTTTCAATGCGACAAAGAAATACTAGAAGAGTTAAACCACCCAGATTCTCCCTGGGAGGTGCTACACCATCGCGCACTCTTCTCTCCACAGGAAGCCCCCATGCCTCCTAACCACAACCCCACTTACGTGGTCGAAACCAAGGATTTTATCCCATTAGGGTGTATCGACTGGTTCAAAAATCCCATCGCTACCCTTGATTCTTTTGAAGAAGGCAACATGGCTAACATTTCCCCCACCATTAAAATCGACATTTCCATTAAAAATGGCATTGTCTAAGAAATCACCATTGGAGCTACTTGCACTCCTCAGGAAATCGCCGCATATAAATCCCTCTTCCAGGAATATAGGGATATTTTTGCTTGGTCATACACGAAAATGCCTGGCCTTGATCCCTTTATTGTCGAACATTGCATCGACACCTGGCCCGACATCACACAAGTTCGCCAAAAACAGCGACCGCTACACCCATCCAAAGTTGTAGCTATCAAATCCGAAATTGACAAGTTATGCGCTGCCAGTTTCATTTACCCCATCGCCTATAACTCATGGGTTTCCAACCCTGTACCTATTAACAAAAAATGGGGCACTATTCGCGTTTGCACAGACTTTCGTGATCTCAATCACGCATGTCCCAAAGACAGCTTTCCAATGCCTTTCATCAATCAAATTATCGACGACTACACCGACCACGAGGCTCTCTCCTTTATGGACGGATTCTCTTGCTATAATCAAATTCAAATCCACCCAGCCGATCAGTATAAAACCACATTCACTACCCCGTGGGGTACTTTTGCATATCGTGTCATGCCTTTCGGCTTAAAGAATGCCGGCGCAACTTTCCAGTGGGTGATGACATACATCTTTCACGTTCTGGATAATATCATCCTCGCCTACTTGGATGACCTCACAGCTCGATCCAAGAAACACACCCAACATCTCGATGGTTTACGAATCATCTTTCAACGGTGTCGTCAGTACAACATCCTCTTGAATCCTCTCAAGTGTGTGTTCTATGTCACCACAGGGCGCCTCCTCGGTTTCATTGTTTCCCAAAGCGGTATTACCATGGATCCCCTCAAAGTCCAAGCTATCATCGAAATTCCACCTCCTCGGAATTTACGACAACTTCAGAGTCTACAGCTCAAAGCTAACTTTCTTAGATGCTTTGTCCCCAATTACGCCATACGCACACATGGTTTCCTTCGCTTACTATGTCACGACATCCCTTTTCACTGGTACGCCCATGTCCAACAGTCATTTGACGATCTTAAAGAAACGCTTTCAAATGCACCTTTAATTAGTGCACCTGACTACAATCATGACTATATCCTCTACGTATCAGCATTAGTTGTATCAATAGCCGGCATCCTCGTCCAGCTCAGTGATGATAATCGTGAACATGTCATTTATTATGTTAGTAAAAACCTCTCACGACCACCCTTGAAATATAAACACGAAGAGAAAATTTCTCTTGCAGTTGTCCTCGCAGTCCAGAAACTGCGCCATTACATTCTGCTTCGTACCACAAAAGTCGTCGCAGATTCCAACCCTATGCAATACTTTCTCAGCCATCAGAAAATTAACGACAAATTTTCTCGATGGATCGTTATCCTTCAGGAGTACGACCTCGAGTTCTCAACACCTAAGAGTAAGAAGGCCCTCGTTCTCACCGAACTTGTCACGACCCTCCCCTCGGACACCACCAGTGCCCCCATCAACACCGACTTTCCCAACAAAAATCTATTTTACATCCCTACGGATGATCCTTGGTAAGACGACCTCCTCGTCTACCTCCAAACTCAAAAGTTCGGTACCCAACTCTCACGCGATGATCGTCGCCGTATTCACCATCAAGCCCCCTGCTACCTCCTCATCGGAGACATCCTATATCGGAGGGGCGTTGCCACCATTCTTCGTTGATGCCTAACTATTGACGAGGCTGATAGAGTCTTAAATGACTGTCCCAGCGGCGCCTGTGGGGGCCATCTTTCGGGTATATCCACTTCTCAAAAGATTATCCGATCCAAGTACTTTTGGCCTACCTTGTTTCATGATTGCATTCATGCCATGAAATGATGTGAGCAATGTCATCTTTATGCCAACAAAGCCCGAGCTCCCCCCGCTCTTCTTCACCCTGTACTACCAGCCCTTTTTGCAAATGGGGCATTGACTTTATGACTTGTAATCCCCCCTCCAGCAATGGTCACAAATACATCATTGTCGCCATTGATTACTTCACCAAATGGGCAGAAGCTATGCCCACTTTCAACAACACCGCTGACACTGCAGCACGTTTTTTCTTTAACCACGTCATATCCCACTTTGGAGTACCCCTCCAACTCATTTCCAACCATGGGAAATGCTTCGAGAATGGGAAACACTTCGAGGCGCAACAACAAGGCTTGAGAAGATTCGACTTGGAAGGTGAAATAATCAGTGGGTCGAGGAACAATTGACACGTCTCCTTTAAGGTGTTTAACCTTCTCCTCTAAGTCATATCTATTCTTATAGCATACCTTCTCCATATGTCCATTATTTCCAAAGTATTGGCATATCTTCTTTGTTCAATTATGATGAGGAGCATCTTTCTTCCCTTTATGTTTTTGGTCGAGCATCTAGGTCTATGTATATGGGTAACAAACCATCTTCTTTATTTGTGATTTTCCTTTCCCTTTCCCTTCAACAAGTGGTATTGATGTTTTTCACCAATATTTCCTTCATAAAACAATTTTCGTTGATGAGTGATGAATAGGCTACAAAAATATTCAAATATGTAATCCTTACCATCTTCCTTCTATTCCTCCTAGTTGGTGTGGAAAGTAAAAAAGCACACATCAAATGGTGTTCTCAAATTCATCAGGACTATCTCGATGCATTTTCCATATTTCTTCTAATAATTGTTTCCACATTCACCCAATTTTAATTGTGGTTCCTTCATGCATGACAAATAGTCCTCTATTTTTTCGGAAGAATGAAGATAGAGAGAGATCAACTCCTCTGGTTGCACGATGTGGCTTTCACTGACTTTGTTAAACAATGACTTGAACTTCTTTAAGACTTGATGAGGGTAGTCAATTCCACTCAGGTGAAAATGAATCTCTTGCAAGATATAGTTCATGATGACCCCCACATTCTCATCCTTCTTTCCATCAACAATGAAATTTTCTTGACCATCTATTGGATCTAGAATCATAGTTTTGTATATTTCCACAATCCTTTACTCATTAGTAGGGTTTCCATGTATGGTTCCCATATTTCATAATTTGATCCATTCAAAATCACGGAATCGATCTTCAAAGCCATATTCGATATCTAGATAGATCGTATTTAATTCCACAAGTTACAGTATGCAAATTTGTAGCCTAGAGTTAGTCACACAATATATTAGAATCAACATAATTTGCAAACAACTGGCGAGGAAAAGAATTTTTGTTTACCAAAAATATTTGACATTCTTTACATGATCTAACCTTTATATTTACTTCTTAAAATAACTTTGGCCAATAGTAAGCTGCTCTTAAAATTTTGTATGTTGTATGTTTCCAAGCATGATGGCCTCCAAAGACACCTTTATGAAATTCATAGATAACTCCCTCAATTTCTTCTTCAACCATACAATTTAATAGAACACCCAAAGTATCTTTTAAATAAATCTTCTCATCAATAATGCAATATTTAGTAGCGTGCAACTTAAGAGATCTAGATTTTTCTTTATTTAATTAAGATGGGCATTCCAAAGTTTAGAAATATGAAAAAATATTCTTATACCAAATAGATGAAGAAAATTTTTCATGTACCCTTTTAAGAGGATGATGTAATTTTTTTTCCTGCAAATCTTGTATAAGATGTTCTACTGTTTGTGACATAATATTTATTCTGGGAACTTTGTAATTTGATTATGCCAACAATTTTTCCAAGCCTTGCTCTTTAACCAATTTTGTGGGTTTTATTTCAAGATCATATTCTTGAATTTTTTCTATCCATTTACCCCTTCTTCCATCATTGTCTGGTTGATTCACAATATCTTTTGTTGTACTATTTTCCACATATGCAATTATTTTGGAGTGTAAGATATAAGCTCTAAAATATTTCAGAGCCTTAACTAATGCATAGACCTATTTCTTGCAAGAGATTCATAATTCTTTAAGTCCTCATATTTCCATGAAAAAACCTCAATACATTATTTGAATAGATCAAAATAACTCTTTTTTTATCAACAAGTGATTTTTTTGAAATTTTGATGTACCTCGACTCTATCAGTTTGTTGGCAGCCAATTCAATTTTTTTTTTTTACTATTTTATAAGATGCCTACACCAATGTTTTGCAAACATTAATTTTTCGTCGCAATTCTCAAATAAACGACACTTTTATTTTTTGGCGACATTTGCACATTTACCTTCATTTTTGTTTTCACGACTGTAAGCGTGAAAACTTGATCTTTCGAAGTCGCATTAGAATCATTATTGACTTGTCATTTCAATTATCATTATGCAGTTGGAATTTTTTTTTGATCTGTACTCATTGATTGATTGTGTGACTTTGTCTCATTGAGTTTGTGATGCATTGGTGATTGGATTTATATGTTCTTTGATTTGATCTACTTGACCACTGGTTTCATAAAATATATAGGTGTTATGGTTAAACCTTCGATATATTTCATTTCATGTGACACCTAGTTCAAAACACATTGGCACATTGGTTAAACTCTTGGTATGAATTGTTACAACGCATGTCACATAGTCAAAACATTGGTATTGGTTTCAATTTGTATGTTTGGTTTTAAAACTATGGCATAACTATTGCTTGCGCGCGTGGTTTACCCACTTACCAAAGGTTTCAATGGATTGATTGAAATGGCATAGTTATAACACATGTGCGTTGATATTTGTATAGTTGAAAGCGTCAGAGGTTGTACCTTGGCAATAACTATTATGCATGGCCAGCAAATAAGCTCCACCACCTTCGCACAATGTCATTAATGCCTATCCCTTATCCCTGTTTCACCTCTGCTAGCATCGGGTAACCCTTCGTGCACTCTGCTCCTGTGTGTGCTAGGATTCAAACCCTGGACTTACCGTGTGCTTGGCTCCATGGCACCGGTGGTTTAAATCGAGCCGAACGGTAGCCAAGCCTTGCTACTGTTCGACAATGCCCGGAAAGACTTAGAGGATAGTGGTTGGCTCACCTTTGTACAACGGTTTGAGGGTTTTAATCTATTTGTTGCACAACAGTTCACCCTAACTTTTGATGGATGTAGGGACAAGGTGGGTGACATTTAGTTGGAAATCAGTGAAGATTTCATTAGCTCCGCCATAGGGTTACCATCCATGGGCCAGCGTTGGTTTAAAAACTCTAAAGTGGAGGAGGTGCCATGGCCACTTCTGTTCATCTCACGAAAGGTCACATCCTGTGATAGAGGTATGTCGATTTCCATGCTTAAACCATGATGGCATGATCTTTTGATGGTGGTCAAACAATTCATGACCTATGAGGGTCGATATGGACTCGTTTTTATTTATCACCTTCGACTGTTAATGAATTTTATAGGGTATCCATTGAATATGCCTTTTTACTTCCAGCGTAGCCTTTATAAAATGTCAAAAAGGTTTAAAAGAGAAAAGGCTGATAGTAGCCTGTTCCACCATGGCCTAATCAGACTCATCGTTGTTCATCACTTAAGTCTCCATGGTGATAGTTGGCGATCTTTTATCTCTCGAAATGGTTTTGATGATACAGATTGACAAGCCTGTGATTAATGAAGCTAAGTCCAGGCCACCCGTGCCCTTCCATGTCCTACTGCCTTCTCCTAAACCCTGGGTCGACCCTGATATTGACTTACCCAACGTTATAACTGAGAAGGCTGAGGCTATAAAAAAACCTGTGAGAAAAAAGGTTAGAGGTAACCCTACTGTTGATCGCAAAGGTAAAAATAATTCTCGGCTTATCTCGAGAATGGCTAGGAATAAGCCTAAACCTAGTGTTGAGAAGAAGCCCATAGTCCTTAGTGAGGATTTAGACTCTGACATAGAAGGCTTCCTAGCTAGTGAGTACCCTTACTCACAGGGTATGTGTTCCGAGCCACCTTATGACTTCGTTTCTAATCTAGCCCCTTGCCTAAGAAACAATCCTAGCTACCCTCGGATCAAGCTACCTAATGAAACCCTCGACAATATAACCAAACCCTCACCTACTTTTTCGAAGCCCAGACATTCGTCATGTGACCAATGTGATGTGTGGTTGGAATGATACTATATAGACGTCACCTTATTACAGTCGAAGATCCAATCATTGGAAAACCAAGTTGCAGTGTTGACTAGCCAAAGAGACAAGCTTCAAGCAAATGATAGGAAGAAGAAAACCACTGGTTCCATCTTTTTCAGGAATGTCGAATCGGCTACAGCCGTCGTCAATTCCAAAATGTCATGATCAAGCCATATGCTCGTCATCCAGGTATGAATTTCGATATCATTTTCATTTTGTGAATTTCTAGGATTAATATAATGATTTAAGTTTGGTTTTCAAATAGCTCTGTCTATTGTTCGAAATGACTCTGTTAATCCATATCGAAAACGGTTATGTTGTTCATCCTGTACATTGTTTTCGTTTTGCTAAAATTGAATGGGGTTGTGATTTGGTTAAATGATTCAGTCATACCCAGTTTGCATCTAATCTGAATAGGAGATTTTTCATGCTAAATTTAAAGAACGATCATGTTTTGATTTGGTATGATTTCGTTATGGTTAGATTATATCGGCTCTAATTTAGTTTGTATGCTGTGATTTTGGAACGACTTCATGAGTTTGAATTGATGTGATGCAATCTCATAAATCAGGAATACAACTCTGATCAACTCTGATTTGGAAAGAACGACTCTTTTTTTTATGGAAACAATATTCTCATTCAAGTCTGTGCAAAAGATATCTACGCCCGGATCATGGAACGGTTTTGATTCACAACGACTATGTTAAACCCCAACTATTCGATTCGCTCTTGTATTGATTGGATTGCTATGTATCTTCATTTAGTACGATGATTTTCATGATTTGGATTCGTATCATAGATGATGCTCTGCTTGATTTTAATTTGCAAAACGAATTGGTCGACATATGTTATCTCTATCAAATTCGGTTATAATTCATTTGAAATGAACGATTTCGTTCAATGACAATCGATTTGTTTGCCCCAAATAGAAATAAAAAACGATTGAACAAATCCTACAAATCCTGTTATTGATCGATTGATTCTATTATTATTTCATTTGTGGTAATTTACACACCAGTTTTGACTTGATGGATCGTTTGTTTATGTTAATACAGTTGTATCAAATTTGGAAATGATCCTGTTGTTTTCGTATAGATTCGATCATGTTCCCTGTTGATGGATAAGGAAATTGATTTGTTTAACTGTATCGGTTTTAGTTTGATATGAAAATGATTCCATTATTGTTCATTACGATTCTGTTTACCCGATTTTGTGACAACAAATGAAACATAGTATATGACTTTCTTTAGTCATTTGATTGATCTTAGTCGTGTTTTGATCTCAAACTAGTATGACAATTTCAATTTGAATGATTCGTTTGTCTTTCAAATAGCTATTAGATACTTTTTAATAGTTGAATTTAATTCTTTAAAGATTTGAATTGATTTTAATGCTAATTCTGTGTCTGATTTAGACTAGCTACAGAATCACAAGATTTTGTAGCTAGTCTATAGAGTTAGATTTTTATCATTTTCATGAACAAAATATCCTCCTAACTTGTTCATTTTTTACCTCTTGCAGGTACATCCAAATTGCATTGGGCATGTTGGACAGTCTAGGATATATTTGTGTGATTTAGTTTTTATTTTAGGTTCCTAGTTTAGTCAGACTTGGGATACTTCCCTGATTTTATGTAAACAGTTTTGATAGTTTTACCCTGTGGAAGGTCTTTAAATACTTATTATGTTTTGTAATAAGGGGCATCCTCACTTGTGGGAGAACCAAGCTATGGATTTCTAATACAATCTGAGACAAGAATTGATGTTTTGCTACATCTTTCGCTTTCATAATATCAATTTTTTTGTTTCAAGTTTATGCATGTCATTTGCAGTTGATTATAGACTACTTTAGCTATCATAGTCTATTGCATAATGATATGATTTAATTAATGTGTTATCCATATCTGATTTCTTTCATTACTTAAAAAATACAACAATTACTTTTTTTCAGTTGATGAATCACAGATTTCTCTTCTTCATTAATTGAATCATTTTGTATAAGTCTTTACATATAGGTTTATCTAACTGTGAAGATTTATAAATCATAAGATTGTTGTAATTTTTTATTTGTCCTGTAATCATATTTGAAGAGCACTGCACCTTTCTGTTTACAAGGAGCGCCTGGATAATTTGGTGCGGGTTTCCTCCCTCCGATCAGCTAAGACAATCATCATACACAAGACAAACCTAGAGCATTTCTCTAGGTTAGTTTGTTATTTATTTGTTTGGTTAATTTGTTAGTATAATATTAGTAGTTTAGTTAGATATATGTTTAGTTAGATTTGTAGTTAGAATTAGTATATTATTTGTTTAGTTTAGTTAGTTCTGTTTTATTTCTATTCATAAAATTATAAAATCAACAAAAAAATATCTCTTTCTGTCTTAGGACAGAATATTAATGAGTTTTTCAGGTTTTCATTTAAATCTGTAAATTGTTAATATTGTATATTTTGTGAATAAGATTTATTTCTGTTAGCAGTTAGATAGTTAATTAGTTAGAGTTAGTATAGTATTAGTTAGTAGATTGTATATATAGAATAGTTAATTTTGTTTTAGTTTGTTTAATAGTTAGTTTTAGTTAGATTAGTTTATTAGTTTGTTTAATAGTTAGTTTTAGTTAGATTAGTTAGTTTAGAGTAGTTTTTCTTTTTTGTTTTCTTAGGACTTAGATCATCTAACGGAGCAGCTAAACCCATCAGGGTGGTTCATCCCAAACGGCTTGGGTTATTAGACAACCCCGGACTGGTTCCACTCTCCCAGTTGACAGACCGTCAATTTCGCCCATCAACACAGTTCCAATATTTCAATCTTCCACTTCTTCAATATGAGGATGTATAGAATGTTTGACAACAAAATCATTCTCATCATATATTTTTTCTGATGGTATTAGTCCTTTTGGAATCTGATTATTTTTTAATAACATAATATTTCAAGTAGCAATCATATTTTGCAATTCAATATTTGAATGAGATTCTTCTTTTAATTGATCACTATCATTTTCATTATCCTAATCTATATGAGTAGCATAATTTTTTTCTACAATTTCCAAGATTTTTTTGATTTGTTGATCATCCTCAAACACTTTCCAGTGTTTGGAGTCATATGGGATAAAATTTTGATGCCTCATATCTACTTCATATTTTAATCTAGGAATAACTGGAGGTATGAAAGTACTTGTTTGTACTGTCAATGAATCAACTTGTTGTTTTCAATGTCTAGGAATTGCCTGAATATTAAATGATGAGGAGAAATCTTACAGTACTTGTCTAAGCCTTAAAAGTGTCTTGTTGATCACTGTATTGCTGAAGTGATCATTCGTATTTAAGGTCTTAATCAGGATTTCAGAGTCTCCAAAAACTTCTATTTCTTTAATTCCATTTTCCTATGCTATTTCATAAGCTTTGAGCAGCCTAAGAATTCCAGCCTGGTTATTTGTTCTCTGGCCTAGACCCCTGTAATGTCCCCCACCTCTTAGAGAGGTGATGAGGAGACTCAGTGGCTTGGGCACCCCCACTAGGTCATAGTCTCACACTGAGGGGGGAAAAGTCAAGAAGTTAAAAGTTATATTTTTAAGTTGACTTAAGAAAGGA
>SNQJ01S0064945.1:27934-50898 GCA_010110895.2 Picea sitchensis
TCCTGGGCCTATGCACATACTACAGGAAATTCGTCAAAGGGTTTTCTCAACTGTGCGCACCCTTGACTGACCTGACCAAAAAGGGGTCCTTCAAATGGAATGATGAGGCCTAGGTCATGATGGATAAAATGAAAGAGGTCATGAGCACCTGCCCAGTTCTAGCTCTTCTTGATTTCGGCATACCCTTCACTTTGGAGTGTGATGCCTCAGGGGAAGGTATAGGAGCCATGTTGATGTAGAACAGGCACCCTCTTGCCTATGAAAGTAGGAAACTTAGGGGTCCTAAACTACTTTACAACATTTACGACAAAGAAATGTTGGTTATCATGCATGCACTAGCCAAATTCAGGAAATATTTGGTAGGTGCAAGGTTTGTGGTCAAATCAGACCATAACAGTCTTAAATATCTATTGGAGCAAAAGCATTTGAATGAAAGACAACAAAAATGGGTAAGAAAAATACAATCCTATGACTTTGACATTTAATTATTCAAAGGGAAGAACAACGTAGTGGCTGATGCATTATCCAGAAGGCCATCCATTTTTTCCATGTTCGGTATGTCATTTGACTGGAAGGAACACTTGATAGTGGAATATGCAAAGGATCAGTTTGCTTGTCAACTGTTGGATGGGAAAACACAGGATGACAACGTTAGGGTCATAAATGACCTCATCTATTACAAAGGCCGGATATTTTTAGTTCCTCAATCAACTCTCAAATCTTAGATCCTGCATGCATGTCATAACTCACCAGTAGCAGGGCATCAGGGCATCAGTAAGACGTACAAGCAGGTGAGAGAGAGGTTTGCATGGAAAGGACTCAAGGAAGATGTGATGAAGCATGTCAAAGAATGCACTACATGCCAAGAAAACAAGGATGAGCACATGCACCCTGCAGGACTGTTGCAGCCCCTACCTATTCCTGAGCACAAGTGGGAAAGTATATCCATGGATTTCATCACAGGGTTTCCCAGAGCACAGGGGAAATATTGCATTTTCATGGTGGTAGACAGGTTGACGAAGTTTGCACACTTTTTTCCCATAGCCACAGACTTCAATACAACACAGGTGGCCGAATTATTTTTCAGAGAGGTGTTCATACTACATGGCCTACCCAAAACCATCATCAGTGACAGGGATAGCAGATTCATGAGTACATTTTGGCAGGATTTGTTCAAATTAGTGGGTACGACATTGACTCCTAGTACTAGATATCACCCTCAGACAGATGTTCATACTGCGATAGTCAACAAATGGGTGGAATCTTACCTCAGAAACTACGTAGCAGGACAACAAAAAGCATGGGTCAGATGGTTACATTTGGGAGAATATTGTTACAACACCACCCAACATATGTCCATCGGCATGTCACCCTTCAGACCTTTATATAGCTATGATCCTTTATCATTTGTGGAGATTTCATTTGGTGACAGTAGGGCTATGATGGTATAGGATTGGATACATCAGAGACAAGACATTCTCAGGGAATTGAAGGATCATTTACAGAGGGCACAAAACCAGCAAAAGGTCCAAGCAGACAAGCATAGGGTTGATCGTACCTTTGAGGTTGGTGATTTAGTCTATTTGAGGTTGCAACCATACAGGAAGGCCTCCATTAAAAGAAGTGGAGTGGAGAAAATTAAGCCACATTTCTTTGGACCTTACAGAGTCAACAAGAAGATAGGGGCAGTAGCTTATGAGCTGAAGCTTCCACAGGGTAGCAAAATTCACAACGTCTTCCATGTCTGGTGTCTTAATAAATCCCTCGGTCAACACGTCAGGCCTATTGAGGCATTACCTCCCATGGATGAGGAGGGACAACTTGTTTTGATTCCATAGGAGGTGTTAGAAGTCAGAGAGAAGAGGCTCCGAAATTGAAGCATCAAGGAGTATCTGATCAGGTGGAAGGATTTACCCATTGAGGATGCCACTTGGGAGCCGGAGCACGTGATTAGAGAAGAAGGTTTGGAATTGCATGAGGCCAAGAAATTTCAAGCAAGGGAGACTGTAATGTCCCCCACCTCTTAGAGAGGAGATGAGGAGACTCAATGGCCTGGGCACCCCCACTAGGTTATAGTCTCACACTGAGGGGGGAAAAGTCAAGAAGTTAAAAGTTATATTTTTAAGTTGACTTAAGAAAGGAAAAGGATAAAGGAGTAAAAGATAACTCAACAGAGGAATAGAATATTAACCCTGGGAGTTAACCTAACCCAACAGAGAATTAGAAGGAAAAGTATAAGTAAGAGGTTGGGGTGCACATATTACTCATTCTGATTTGGATATTTCTTGTTAGTGCTTTGAGCATTCAGTTTGGGGGTTTGTTGCACAAACCCTTGTGAGAAACTCAGTGGTGAAATATCCACTCAACTTGTTCCACAGCTTGGTATCGGGGATGAAATATTCCTCCACACCATTCTATTCTCAACATATTTCCTTCTAAAGATTCAGAAGACAGCAGGGTCATACTGTTGAGGAATTTCCAACAAGGGCGTGCCATACCATTGAGGAGGGATCGACTTAGCGATTCAGGAGGATGAAACTATCTTAGAAGATTCCACATTTGGAGAGGTTTTCCTTGGACGTTGGATTTGAAACTTCAGGAGGAGGCTCCCACTACCCTGATCTATTATTTGATCGAGTTTGGGCTCATTTGGAGCATTCTTCCATCAGGACCGAATTATCGAGGGTTTCAGTCTCCACTTGGATGCGTGGCACTCTCTAGTTGGAGGGTTTGACATTCATATCTGCTTGATACTGGTATTCATTACTTATCCAACCTTTAGAGGCTTCTTTTGTATTGTTGGGAGCATTTTATAGTAGCTCATATCTGTTGTTTGTACGGCCATCTGAGGTTTATGCCAGATCGGCCATCTATTGTATTGATCCTACATTGCTTATAATAAAAGGGTCAGATCTTGCTTGTGCTTCTATATCTTGAATGTATGATGATCTTCATGCATTGAATGAATCTTGTATGCACTTAATAACTCAATAAACACCTGCACATCGACAAACTAGTGGTAGTTAGTGATTCCAAGCCAGAATTGGGCTTGGGATCATTACAACCCCAACTGAAGCTATCTTTTCGAGATCCATCAGAGGATTAAATCACTTTTCCTACTCCTGTGTTCCCTGGGTTTCCTTTGGAGGCTTCATTGAAAAAGACTAAGGATATGCCTTGCCTCCTCCACCAGTCTTAAAAAACTACGTCCTTGTCTCACAAAATCCAACCTAGAGTGATGTAGGGGCGAGCAAAGGTTTATTTTCTATCTCAGGAGGTGAAAGTACCAATGCATTTCATTTCTGCAGGAAGAAGAGTATTTTCGTTCTTGAAGGAATAGTTTTCCATTGTTTCAAGAAGAAGAGATTTTTATTTCACAACTACCGAAGGGGGGGAAAGAATCTTGTTCTTAAAAATCTTATCATTTCTATCCAACCATAGTTTCCAGTAAATGTATTTGGGGATGGCCTACCAAATTATTTTCTAGTTTGGACTGCTTTGTATCTCTTGAGGGTAGCGCACCTTCCAAGAGGAAAATAAATTTACCACTGAGATCTGATTCGAAAATATGGCATTGAGGCCTTGAAGGGAGATCTTCCATAATTCTTGAGAAAAGTGACAGTCCACAAAAATATGATCTGTCATTTTCGGAGAATTACAACACATAGGGCATCTATGGGGGCCGGTGATGCCTCCTTTTGTCAGATTTTCGCCTTTTCAAAGTCTCCTATGCATTAAAACCTAATAGAAGAATTTTACTTTAGGAAGGTCGAGTGGATCCTAGAACTTCTTCCAAAGGGTTGTTGATTCAATCAGAGCTTGGGGGGTTGAAGAGAAATGAAACCTTGATCCACAGAGAAGAAGCTAGACTTTCCCCAATGCCATTTATCTAACAAGAGGAGGTGGACATGAGCTAAATTCGCCAGGGCAAGAAGGAGGAGAAATTTTTGCATTTGAAAATGGTATGGAACACCTGAGAGGTCCCAGGTCCGCCAACTTCCTGAAGCATCCCATGTAGAGATGTCTATGACTTTTTTGAATCCGCACTGAGAGAGCCACTGGAAAATTTTGTTGAGTTGGTCCGAGGCGTTGAGGGGTGCATTGACCATGATGTTGTCTTGCCACATCATTGTATTTTTCCCATTCCCTAGGATTCGATAGAGGTTTTTTTGGAAGGATTCTAAGCCATGACGATAAAGATTCCAGATCATAGTGCCTTTGGGAGTGATTTTTGTTTGGAGATTTCTCAGAGAGGCACCATTGAGGTATTTTTTCCTTAATATATTTCTTATAGGGTGTCTACGATTTTCATAAAGGTTCCAAAGGATTTTTCCACCCAATGCCAGATTTGTAAGATCATGGTCTCTTAGTTGTAGGCCACCTTTAGAATATGGGCATTTGACAGTTTCCCAATTGACCAAGTGACACTTATTTTAATTGCCTTTAACTCCACGCCAGAGGAAGTCTCTAATCATATTTGTAATATGAGATGTGACCGCATTTGGAGAAAGAAGGAAGGAAGCCTGGCATATTGGTAAGGAGGACAAGAACGATTTTATGAGGGTGAGTTTTGCAGCATTGGAGAGCCACTGTCTACCCCAAGCTAAGATTTTTTATTTGAATTTTCTTATAATTTCTATCCATAGCGAAGAATTGTTGGATCCCAGAGTTAAGGGGAGTCCTAGATACTTTGTTTTTTCCCAAAAAGCATAGCCTGAGAATCCCGGGTAAAGGGAAATTGTTTGAATTGTTTGTTGATCTGCATTCCACCCATACACTACACTTTTCCTTTTATTGATGAGAACTCTGGAGATACTGCAAAAGCTTTGAATAATTTTGTTGAAGTTTTTTGCAATATTTATGGAAGATCCACTTAGCATGAGGGAATCATCTACAAAGAGGGCATGATTAATTGGATCAAGGCCCTTCATCAGTCTAATTCATGAGGTTGAACCAATCTTCTTTTCAGCATTCAACTTCCTACTTAACGTATCTGCCATCAAGATGTACAGGAAGGGGGAAAGAGAGAAGCCTTCCCTTAATCCCCTCAAAGCTTGAAAGTAGTTTGTTGGTCTTCCATTCAATAGTGGGGATATCCAAGGATTTTGAGTACAATATTTGATCAAATTAAAAAATTCAGAGAAAAAACCAAAAGAGAGAAGGACTTTATAAATGAAGGAGAGGTTTACTGTGTCGAAATCATTTTCCATGTCGATCTTTATCAACATCCATTGCTCTTGTTGTTGGTGACTGGAGTGCATGGCTTCTTGAACCTGAATTACATTGTCGAGAATCTATTTCCCTTTGAAAAACCACCTTTCATGGGGGAAATGAGGTTCTTTAGCAGAGGCTTGATTCTATTTTCCAAAAGTTTGGACAAAATTTTGTAAGAATTGTTGCAGAGTGAGATAGGCATGAATCTTTCAAAGGAGTTCGAATTAAATTCTTTGGGGATTAAATATAAGAAATTGGAGTTAGTGTTGCCTCCCACTTTGGCTCTTTTATGGAAATATTTAATCATCCTTAGCAAATAGATCTTGATTATATCCCAACAGGCTCTATAAAAATGGATTGAGAAACCATCTGGCCCAGGGGCTTTGTCCGTCTCCATGGACCAAATGACATTGAAGATTTCTTCTTTAGGAAACAAATTCATGAGTATTGGATTGTCATCCCTACTTATGAAAGAGGGAATGTGTGAGAGGAAGTATGAGGTAGTCTCTTCGCAGTCAGATCCTTCTTCCTTGTAAATTATGTGGAAGTGTAAATCTACTGTCGGTTTGAGATTTTCAAAACCTTTTGTATCATTCCATGTGAGGACGCAATTTCAGAAATGTTATTTCAGGAGAGGAGGGCTCTACATTACCTATGAAAGTAGGAGGTGTTTCAGTATCCATATTTTAGCCACAAGCTTTGAGACTTAAGTCTCCAGTATTATTCTTCATGGCGAAAGGAACGATTTTTTTTTCTTTGAGTAGATTTTTCTTTCTCTAAATATGATTTGAATATGACCTTGGACTCCATTTCCACTTGAAAATATGATAAGTGATGAATAATCTCCTGTCTGAGACTAAAGGGGGTGTTAATGGGATTTTTAACACAAGATTTCAGTGCATGTTTTGTTGCCTTTAATATCTGCTCCCACATGTTAGAAGTTGCTCTTGGACTGCTCAAGTACAAGCCTAGCGCATCATAAATAAAATTTTTGATTGGATAATTTGGGTTTTTAGGTTTTGTGAGTGGGGTAGGGAAGGTAGTCCATTAGGCATGGAGTCAAATGATCATGCAAATAATATGATATTTTGGCAATGGAAATCAGTGGAACAGAGGCGAGGTAGAAATTGTTTACAGAGAGAAGGATTCATAAGTGTATGACAACATAATAGAGATAAAAAATATTAATATATGAATATCACTTAGCAATGAGTTAATTCTAAATATATATCAGTGGAAAGATATCGTTAGGAAATAACATCTAGCAAAAGTATGAATTTTGAACCTTTCAGATATCTGTAAGACAATAATCTATAACCATTTGTATAATAGAGCATCTTACAAAAGGATGAGTTCCATGACATGAAATAACTATAAATAAAGAATAATGGGAATCAAAACAAATGGAAAAACTAAGCAATAAAACACACTCTGCAAACAACATCACAAGAATCTCTAATATCGATAAGCCATGCCTCTGCACTCCTTTATTAAACTGAAAATGAAAGCTACAACCAAATAGGACACTACTCTCGTGCTTCCCCCTCCTTTCATTTTAAACCTTTACATGTGCATATATAGAAATATATGCCCTCATCCCTCAAGACTCGAGTCATCAATCTTTGTTTCAAAAAATAGAAAATTGCTACAAGGAATGACACATGTAAACACTAACTAATTCCTAGGAACTAGTTAAACATAAAACATTGTAAGAAAAAAGATGTTGCTCGAATTGTCTCGAGTACCAAAGATGCTTCCTGAAAAACTAGAAAACTTTGCCACTTGTAGATGTTGGAACATTGTCTCCTGTAAATGATCTTTTTGTAGCGCCTGAAAATTTTGTAGCGCACCTCTTAATTTCGTAGCGCACTAGTGTTTTTGGCCCCTCCTCATGGGCTTCTAATATGACTCCTTCATTTGTTTATTTTCCTCCTCTAACGAGTCCAAACATAATACAATGTCGAGGTTTATTTCTTTCTTTCACTATGTCCCTTTTGGGTACAATGCTTGCACCTCTACAACTATATTTTTCTTAAACTTGTTCATTGATTTCCTTCAATGCCTCCATATACCTCTGCAGGATTTTCACTTAATGATTACAAGAACAGTCTTACTAGACATGAATCTTGCTTGCCTCTGCAGATCTCACATGATAAAAATAAGGGTGGGCCATTGCTTATTTTGCAGTAGGTATTTCTTAGTGATCAAATCTAAGCATTTCTGAGATGATAAAATCCTGCAAGCTCCCAATTTATGAAACAAAGTTTCTTATGCTTATCATGACATTATATGGCTTAACATCATGATGCATGATTCCCTGGCAGTGTCAGTAATCTAAATATTTTAGAAGCTCATAAATGTAATATCGAAAAATCCAATAACATTAGATAAAGGATTTTGAAATCTATGCATTTTATAGATAGTTGCACTTTAGTTGAAAAGAAATATTGCATTTCATTTTCCTCCTATTCACTTAAAAACAAAGCTGCAATGAAAGTTGAAATATCAGAAATTGTGAACCCTATTTCTTCCAAATAATTTCTCTCAGCCTAAATATTTAAATATATGCATGCAACGGCTTCTGGAAAGAAAGAGAGAGATCCAAAGGCTATAACCCATCTGTGTTCTTGCTAGATTTGAAAGCTAAAAAATCGATTATGATTACTGTGACTGGATCTGTTGGACTTCCTCTTTCATACTCGACACCTCAGACTGCAAACAATAGTTCCCTGTATGATTGATGAGTTGTGGCAGGAGGAGCCAACCCGCAAGCTTCTCCTTCTGTATTCTTTAACCTAGCACATGGGTGCTTTGTGCTAGGCTTGGTATATCGACATAACTCGTGGCTTGATATTTAACATAGATTGACTCGTGGCTGTTATATGGATTTGTGATTTGGCATATGGAATTGTCTTGAGTTTTGGGCCTTGAGTGTCATATGGCTTAACTCATTGTTTTGACTCAGTTTATTGCATGGCTAGAATAAGAATTGGCATGTAGCTTTAACTCGTGGCTTGGGTTTAAGAACTGTATGCTTAGGAAATATGAAATAGTTCTATGAAATATGTAGTTTAGGCATATTCACTATATTTGATTTGTAGTATGACTTAGACATAGGATATTTAAAAGCACACACCACATATCTTTTATAATGTGAGATTTTTCAAATATATATAAAATATATTTGAAGATCTAAAACATAGACTAGGGCCTACCAATTTATTATCATTTTTGCATTGCAGGTCAATAGGGAAAAGCCAAAGGATTGTTGGGAAAAAGTGATTAATGGGATCTTGATGAAGAATCTGGAGGTTAAGACACTATCCAAAAAGACCTAGGAAAACAATAAATCAAGTAACGAGTGATGAAAATACTCATCGAAATTTCGTTGTATTTTGATCGCTAACATGTGGATCCAACTAGGATGGAGACCTCCCCACGAGGCTCCAAGAACCTAGTAGTTCTAGTCACCTTGTTCAATGGGCTATGGAGTCAACAATCAACCATTTTCTGAACTCTCTCAAAACCTTCCTTTATTCCAACAAACTGACTGCTATTTCTGAAAACTGAAGGAAAATAAATGCTCGAGCAGTGAGCTTATTTCCTACACTACTCTACTCTGACTAGATCTGCAGTTTTTTTAGGTAAAGGTTGACTTCCATAACAACCATTCAAATAATTTTAAAACTGAAGAGATCTTGTCCATCCCACTGATTAACAACTGATGTTTGAAATTTAATAGAAGAGATAAAAACTTGTTCAGGAAACCATACTCACCTGCAAGTACTGATGAGTCAAAGAAATCTGAAATCTCCAAGTTCTATGAAATGTATGATTCAATGAAGGTTGCCACCGAATCTTCGAAATTGAGATAAAAAACATAATGTTGATCTAAGGAAAGCACCTGCTTAACCATGACTGTTTCTTTGTTGGAATATTGATGACCTTCTTGTTCTCTTGAGATCAATTTGTGATCATCAAAAAATACAACTTCCTCTTTATAATAGTTCTCAGATGATGGTAGAGCAGTGTTTAAAAGACAAGTATTATGATTGTCTAGAAACATGTAGTTTCCTATACATTCAACGGTTACCATAGGATCAACCTTATTTGCAAATTGATCATAAAATTCAGACTCATACCTGTTGTTACAATACTTTGCAAATGTTGAAGAATTCATATTTAATTTTGAAATGAGCTCACATGCTTGATGCTATTCCAAAACTAGTTCACAGTCATTACCTTCCTGCTCAAATTCTCAAACATATTGACATCATGTTTGCTCATGTGCATGCAAATTTGCAAAGTTGACCTACTCTCGGATTGTCCTGGAAGCATGGATGTTCTCCTCCACTCCTTGAACATCTCCAAAAAAGATCCTTAAGGATGAAGACTTCCTTTCTAACAGTAGAAGGGAAAGTTTTGAATGAAAACCCATAGCATAGTGTATCATGGCAATAGTCTTTGTGGGATAGATCTCCAAAGGCATATCATGATAAATTCCATATAATTTTCTAGTTAAAAATAGATAAAGCTTCGTCCTCCTCTCTCTTCAATGAAAAAAAATCAGCAAGGTATGAATCTAATGATTTGTTTTCACCCCAATACTTCAAAAAAGAATTAGAGAAGTCGATCCAAGAGCCAATATAATCATCTCTTAGACCCTTAAACCATACAACAACATATTTGATCAAAGACTTAGAGAACAATCTCATGATCACATTTTCATGAACAATCCCGAACCGATCAATAAAATCCTCAAAGGATTCCAAGTGCATCTCAACTGAAATTTGATTCTCTCCAGAAAATCGGGGAAAATATTCAAAGCATTCAAGAGGGTAAGGATGAAGGAGATAGGGAAACCTTAAAGGATTGAACATCTTCATCTTGATTTTAATTTGAAAGGCAGTGGACTGATCAAGAAGGTCAATAGGTTGATGAAAAGGTTCATCAGTAATGCCCAAAGGTGCTAAAGTCTGAGTAGGTTTAGAATCAATTTTAATTTCCTCAAGGTTACATGGATGATCAGATTCAAGGGAGAGTTGAAAACAATGATCATATTTATAAACAGGCCAAAGTATAGGTACTGAATCAACCTCTACAATATAGGCATTATGCAGATATTCTTCTTCTAAAGATGGATATATACAAGAAGGATGATGATTTTCTTAATATAGAAAACAAAAAATGATTCTCTTTACATGCAAAGGTAAGAACATGAAAGAGTTGATAAAGAACAACGACATTTCATGAAGCAAACTAATGCACTGATACATGGATTTGAAATTCAGCCTCTTCATCTTCTATCAACCGGATCCTCCCCAGTGGAGTCTTTAATCGTGGAGTCACCAGTCAGATTGCTGCAGTCAATTTTGTGTCCTCCCTTTGTCTTCCATCAAAAGTTGGATCGATGTCATTCTTCCCATGGAAACTAGCTTCACTTTCGTTCCCTGACAACAACACTAAAAATGTTAGCGCTAGAAGTTGCTCTTGGACTGCTCAAGTACAAGACTAGCACATCATAAATAAAATGTTTGATTGGATAATTTAGCTTTTTAGGTTTTGTGAGTGAGGCAGGGAAGGTAGTCCATTGGGCATGGAGTCAAATGATCGTGCAAACAATATGATTTTTTGGCAATGGAAATGAGTGGAACAGAGGTGAGGTAGAAATTGTTTACAGAGAGAAGGATTCATAAGTGTATGACAGTAGAATAGAGAGGAAACGTATTAATATATGAAGAGAACTTAGTAATGAGTGAATTCTAAATATATATCGGTGGAAAGAGATCGTTAGGAAAGATCATCTAGTAAAAGGATGAATTATGAACCTTTCAGATCTATGCAAGACAATAATCTATAGCCATTTTTATAATAGAGCATCTTACAAAAGGATGAGTTCCATGACATGAAATAGCTATAAATCAATAAGAATGGGAATGAAATCGAATGGAAAAACTAAGCAATAAAACACACTCTGCAAACAACATCGTAAGAATCTTTGATCCCAGTAAGCCATCCCTTTGCACTCCTTTATTAAACTGAAAATGAAAGTTGTAGCCAAACATGGCACTACTCTCATGCTTCCCTCTCCTTTAATTGTATACCTTTACATGTGCATATATATAAATATATTCCCTCATCCCTCAAGACTCGAGTCATCAATCTTTGTTTCAAAAAATAGAAAATTGTTACAAGGACTGACACATGTAAACACTAACAAATTCCTAGGAACTAGTTAAACAGAAAATATTGTAAGTAAAACGATGTTGCTCGAATTGTCTCGAGTACCAAAGATGATGTCTGAAAACTTGGAAAACTTTGCCACCTGTAGATGTTGCAACACTGTCTCTTGTAAATGATCTTTTTGTAGTGCCCGAAAATTTCGTAACACACTTCTTAATTTTGTAGCACACTAGTGTTTTTGGCCCCTTCTCGTGGGATTCTAATATGACCCTATCATCTGTGTATTTTCCTCCTCTAAATAGGCCAAACATAATACAATGTTGAGGTCTATTTCTTTCTTTCACTATGTCCCTTTTGGGTACAATGCTTGCACCTGTACAACTGTATTTTTCTTAAACTTGTTCATTGATTTCCTTCAATGCCTCCATATACCTCTGCAGGATTTTCACTTAATGATTACAAGAATAGTATTATTGGACATGAATCTTGCTTGTCTCTGCAGATATCACATGATAAAAATAAGGGTGAGCCATTGCTTATTTTATAATAGGTCTTTCTTAGTGATCAAATCTAAGCATTTCTGGGATCATAAAATCCTGTAAGATCCCAATTTATGAAACAAAGTTTCTTCTTCTTATCATGACATTATATGGATAAACATCATGATGCATGATTCCTTGGAAGTGACAGTAATCTAAATCTTTCAGAAGCTCATAAATGTAATATCGAGAAATCCAATAACATTATATAAAGGATTTTGAATTATTTGTGTTTTATAGATAGTTGCACTTTAGTTGAAAAGAGTTTTTTCATTTCATCTGCCTCCTATTCACTTAAAAATGGAGCTACAATATAAGTGATAAAATAAAATATCAGAAATATTGAACCCTATTTCTTCCAGATAATCTCTCCCAACCCGAAGATTTAAATATATGCATGCATCGACCTTTGGAAAGCAAGTGAGAGATCCCAAGGCTATAACCCATCAGTTCTCTTGCTAGATCTGACAAATAACAAATCAATTATGATTACTGTGACTGGAGATGTTGACCTTCCTCTTTCATACTCAAAACCTCAAACCGCAAACAATGGTTCCCTATATGATTGATGAGTTGTGGCAAGAGGAGCCATCCCGCAAGCTTATCCTTTTTTCTTCTTTAACCTATTGCATGGGAACTCTGTGTTGGGCTTGGTATATTGACATAACTCGTGGCTTGAGATTTAGTGTAGATTGACTCGTGGATGTTATATGGATTTGTGATTTGGCATATGGACTTGGCTTGATTTTTGGGCCTTGTGTGTCATATGGAATAACTCATTGTTTTGATTTAGTTTATTGTGTGGATAGAATAATAATTGGCATGTAGCTTTAACTCACGTCTTGGGTTTAAGAACTCTTTGCTTAGGCAATATGCAATAGTTCTATGCAATATGTAGTTTAGGAATAGTAACTTGATTTGATTTACAATATGACTTAGACATAGGATATTTAAAAGCACACACCACATATCTTTGATAATGTGAGATTTTTCAAATATATATAAAATATATTTGAAGATCTAAAACATAGATTAGGGCCTACCAATTTATTATAATTTTTTTATTGCAGGTCAAGAGGGAAAACCCAAAGGATTGCTGGGAAAATGTGATCAATGAGAGCTTGATGAAGAATATGGAGGTTAAGACACTGGCCAAAAGGACCTAAGAAAACAATAAATCAAGTAACAAGTGATGAAAACACTCATCGAAATTCCATTGTATTTTGATCACTAACACCACACAAGGCTTGGAGACCCTAAAACTGGAGAGGACCAAGTAGAGTGGACAGTTTCAAGAAAACCCTTCTTATCTATCCAAAGAGGGATGAACTAGAAAGGAATTGGGCCCATATTTTGTTCTTCTTCCTAATTCAAGAGGACAGGTTTGTGATTAGAAGTCAGTTTTGGGAGAATCTTGGAAGAGATTATCCTTGTTTCATGTAGGAATGAGCTTTGAATTAAGAATATATCCAAGCGAGTTGATATGTAATCAACGCCTAGTATGTTATTTGTCCAGGTGTAGAGTACTTTCGAAGGCTTGACATCAAGGAGGTCCCATTGATGGACTAGATACTCAATGAAAGGAAGCATTTGGTCCATGCCACTATTGCCTCCTCTCTTTTCTTTTAGATCAAATAATAAGTTTAGATATCCGGCTAGAATTATGTTTGAAGGAGAGAAGATCTCTAAAAAATATGATAACGATTTCCAACAATCATTATTGCCAAAGTACATGACATGTTCATAAAGATTGAAGAGTGAAAGAGAAATATTACTTGAAGTATGTTGGAGTTCAGTGAAAATCCAGTGTTGAGTCTAGAAAGAACTCTCTAAATGAAACTTGTCCTTCACCCACAAGGTTGTAAGGCCACCTGAGGAGCCCCTTGCACTTATGGATTTCCCAACGTTTTTCTTCCATTTCTGGTTGTTGATTTCTAGAAGGGTGTCCCTTTCAATTTTGGTCTCTTGGAGAAAGAGGATCTCGGGGAGTCGATTTTCAATAGGTCTTTGACTGGTTTGGCCTTCATTGGATTCCCCAATCCTATGCAATTCCAAGAGACTATATGCATTATTTATTGGGGTTGGAGTGGGTAGGAACTCCCTTGGGGGGCCTTGTTCTAGTATTTATTCTGATGGACATATCAATGGTGGATTAGCTTCCTTGCATTTTTTGCCTCTCCACTTCTTCTTCTCTTGCTTATTTGTGAGTTTTTCTCCCTTCTCTTCTTGAGGGTCTCTCGAAAGACTCATCCTTTGAATATCCATAATTTTTCGGAGGTTTATTTTTTATTATTTTTGCATAGGAAGGGGAGGAGGAGATTCTGATTGGGGAACCACATTGGATTGTCTCAACATTGTTTTTTTCCACTATGGGAGGAAGGGTTTGTTGCTCAAGTTCCTTGATTATTGGATCAAATATTTCTGACGGATTGCTGAGGATTTTGAAAGGGTTTTTAGAATCCTCTGGGATTGGAGGAGATGAGCTTCCTTCCCCAAGATCTTTCCCTGAGGTAGGGGTGTCAGGCCCCTTTGGTCCCCCTTTCCCTTTAGATTTGTTGTTATTATTTGGTGGGGCTTCTTTCTGGACTTGTGTCCATTGATCTCCTTTCTATATCTCCACCTCCTCCCCTGCTTTGTTTTTTCAATGCCTGGCGAAGTGTCTGTAGCCATGGAAATACCTGCATTTGAATGGAAGTTGTTCATAATCCAGTTCTTTGATGTGAGACCAGTCTGTGACATTTATTTGAATGGATTCTAGGAGCTCCGACTCTATATCAACTTCGACGCATATTCTTGCACATGAATACTATTCCTTTCTATCTTCTTTGTTGATGTATTTTCTGAGGGTGTTTCCAATGGATTCCAGTGACTTCAGATTCCAATAATGCAAGGGTAAATGAGGAAGGTGCACCCAGACTGGAACAGTCGAAGGCACATATTACATCAGATTGAAGTATGGAGACCATTTGTTCAGGTACAAACCCTGAGGGCCCATAAAATATGGTCCATTCCTGAAGATGATATTTCTATCTTCTGAGTTGTCAAAGATGAATACAAACAATCCCATGCCAACAAGGTGGCTTTTTTTCCTTCTTTTACAAGAGGACTCCAATTCCTTTGTATCCATGCATTTACGACTTCGAGAGAAGGCCATAAGACCATAAAATGTCCATTAAGTCCTCATTCAACAAGGTATCCTTGGGGCCCCCTCCTAGGGCCATGGCGTTGTGGGCAAAAGATAAGAGGGCGCACCAGATGCGCACACGGATAGCCTCCTGGAGCAATTTCTTTTGAGAACGATACAAATAAGTTTTCAATCCAGACTAAATTTATATATATCCTAATCCTTTGATGTTTTTCTTGATAATGTTTTTTTATTTGTTGAACAATCAATTATGCATCTCCAAAAACTATAACATTTACAATTTTCATTTTTCTAGTTGTCTCAAAACCTAAAAATAAAGCTTCACATTCATAAACATTATTTGTAGTGTCAAATTTCAACCTAAAATATAATGGTATTGTTTTCCTAGAAGGTGAAATTAAAAGAACACGAGCTTTTGAACCTTTCCAATATGAAGCTCCATAAATACATTTTCCACATACCTTCTTCAAACACAACAATGTCTTTATAAAGAGATGAATGTACTTCTTCTCTAGCAATTTCAAATTCATTATTTACAGATAAAATACATCTAAGATCTTTATCTAATGAATATACAAGGTAATTGTTTGGATTTTTTGGATCACTAATTGTACAATCCATTTTATTTTCCCTATATAACCTTCTATGTTCACCTCCAAAAACTGGGATAGTAGAAAACTTCATGTCCAATTGCAATGTTCCACCTAATTTGACTTCCCATGACCTAGAAAAAAGAATACCATAATGTGTAGGTACATCAACGACAACCACATCCATCATAACTCTCTTGAAAGGAATTTGAGCTAAATTCATCACCAAATATTTAATCATTCCTAAACATTTTACCTTTCTAGAATCAAAATAATATAGATCCTAATAAGGTCTTGTTATTTCCAATCCAAGTTTTTCCATAATGATTTTAGGCATTAGTTTGTGTGAGGCAGCTAGATCAAGCATGAAATTATGTAATAAATGATCATGAATAGTTAAATAGATATAGAAAGGTGATATTGTATCTGCTCTTTCCTCAATGTGTGGTCCAAACATAATAGTAGGATGCTCATCATGCAACTTAAGTGTATCAAGTTGAATTAATGAACTTGAACAATCAACCATTTTAAGGATTTGTTTTTGATATATGGAGTTCTTAGTCAATTCAGTTAAATGAACAAGAATCTTAGTTTTACTCAATTCATACTCTATATTAAAAGGATTATTAGATCTTTCTAATTCCTTTTGTTTGTCATTAATTATTTTAATCACTTGTTGCTTAATTTTCTATTTTGAATTGGATAATTCTTTTCCTTTATCTTTATTATGAGATTGATCTTGTTGACCTTGATTATTATATTTATTTTCATTTCAAGTGGTTTAAGATCATACTTATTATGAAGTTATTCTTGCAAGGCATCTGAGAATAATCTATATTGAGATGAGAATAATTCATTTTCATAGCTAATTTCTTCATCAAAATATTTATTAAAACTTAGAGATTTCTCATATTCATCCCGAGTTAAATTTACAAATGATGTATCATCTTGAATTAAGTTTACTGCATCCTCAATTTCTTCAAAATATTATTTTACATAATTCTCTAACATGTTATCATTCCTTAATGGAGGTTGAATTGGCTGATCATCATTTCGTTTCTCTCTTTGAAGCATTTGAGTATTAAAAGGTCTTCTAAATTGATTTGTATTTTTGTTGTCATTTCACTAGCCAAGTATTCTTCTTTATACTCCCATTCTTACCCATTTATTTGAAAAATATTTATTTATTCTAGACAAATCCTCAATTTTATTATCTTGATTATTTTTATTTAATTCATATGTTCCCACTTGTGACTTATTTTTTTTATTTCCTTTTTTCCCTATCTCCTGAATCTAATTTGATTTTCACTTTTCCAAATTCAAACATGTTTGATTCAATTTCTATTGCATCTTCTTGCATGTTATCTATAGTTATATATTTTCTTTCTCTAAGCAATAAGGAAAAATTAGGAACAAAAGAACCAACAAAAGTGACCTTAGCAGTAGTTTGAGAAGGTTTAATATCTATAGATATTCTATTAGAAATTTTATTAAACCTTTTTATGAAGTCTAAAATAGATTCATTATTTTTTTTCTTAAGTATCCAAATTTATTTAAATCATACAAATGATATTTCTTTTCTACCCATTGTCTAGTAAAAATAGATTCTAATGCATCCTAAGAATCAATAGAACTATGAGGTAATCCCTTAAACCATGTTCTTACTTCTCCTTAAAAAGTATGATTTTTTTTTCATGTAAACATATTCATGTTCAAGATTATAATTAGCATAAAAAACAACTAAATGCTCTAAAGTTATTATTTCATCCTCCCATTAAATTTAGGAAAAAGTTTAAGATAATTGTTTGGAAAATTATTCAAATTTCCAGGAAGATTAAGAGGAACATACCTTGTATCTTATTTATTGAAAACCTTTATTGGATGTGGAGGATGTTGTTTTTGTTGTTGTTGATGTCCAACCATAACACAATCAAACCGAAACTTTGTGTTTTCAGGAGAAAGTGAGTTTAAAAAGGATTTGAATGACTCTTTTTTTATCAGAGGAGATCTGAGGGGATATTATTGGAGAAATCATAGGAGAAATTGAAAGAGAATATTTTGGAGAAATAAGGGGAGAATCCCAAGGAGAAAATTTTGGGGAAATATTAGGAGAAACTTTTGGAGAAATTGCAAGATAACCTTTTCCTTTATTTTCATAAATATGAGATGATTCTTTAACATAAACCACATAAGTTATTTCTTTTAATTTTGTATTATCAGAAGAAAACTTACCTGTTGAAGATTATGTTTGTTTTTTAACAAATATTCTTTTGAGACATTAACTTCTTTGGATATGGATTGCCTCTTTTTTTTCTCTTTCCAAATGTCAATATTATGATTTTGGAGTCTCCAAGTGAACAATTTCAACTGACCTCCTCTTGTTCACCAACAAGGAGAAAGTTCTGCATCGTTCTACTCAGAGAAATAAAATTTCTTAATCCTTTCCTTGACAACTACACCAAAAAGATGTTGTAACCCTTGAGATGTTTCTGGCTAGAAAACTATGACAAGACTTCCATATAAAAAATAATCAAAATTGAAAAATATGTTCTAAAATAGAGTTCAAAGAAAATATAATTATTAAAAATTAAAAGGCATGATTTTAGTATTTTAGACAATTTTAAAAGGTCAAAAGGATGTAAAGAAGAATGTAGGATTACAAAAACTTAAAAGAAAACAAGGTACTCTTAATTGAATAATTCTGGTTTTATTTCAATAGAAGAATTAATAAATAGACATGTATCAGAGTTGATAAATAATTAATGAAAAAAAAATATATATTTTGTTTCCATTCATAAGGATTAATGAATAAGAAACAAGTCAAAATAATATTAACAACACCATTGATGAAATCTGTATCCTTTAATATTTTTTTTATTAATTTGCAATAACAGTGGTCGTGCCAAATTATTACCCTTATAACATCATATGCATGTTTTGAAGAAATGATTATGAAACACTAGAACACATGAAAAGAAACAAAAAAAAACAAAAAAACAGACTAAAACAATTGAGATCATGAAAATATCTAAGAATAAAAAAAAAAATCATTAAAATCTTTAGTCTTTCTTTTATAGAAAAAAGTCATCTTTTCCCTAATTTTATTTTTAATCTCACAAAAATTGTTTCTTTTATAGCTTTCTATCTTCCTATTTTTACAAATTGAATCCTGAAATAAATCTCAGATCCATAATTTCTTTCAAGAGGGCATCTCGAATAAAATAAAAAAATAACCCTATTCATTGGAATCGAACTTTCAATTTAGTTATGATGAATCTCACATTCCTCGGTTTGAGCTTAATATGTCACCTCGTACCTTATCCAATTGTGCAAATTTTTGAACCTTCAACATCCTTATTGAATCCATGTTCATTGGATACCCAAAATTAGCTCTGCAGAAGCCATAAAACTTAGCAACCATCACATGAGTATTGGAAATAAATAATGATCGTCGATTTCTAGAGTGTATCATTTATCCCACATTCATTGTGAGATCCTCTTTTGATGATTTTATATTGTAAATAGAGTGTATCATTTATCCCACATTCATTGTGAGATCCTCTTTTGATGATTTTATATTGTAAAGGATCTCCCATATAGTTTGAATGTGAACATGGATATTATGAAACTCTGTGTGGTTGATGACTATGGTTACTTTTGGTCATAAGGCCTTGTTCATCACACTGACTTTAACCCTAGATTGAAGCTATATTTAATAATTTGGTGTTCGGTTTTATATTTATTCAAAACACTCACTGACTTTAACCCTAGATTGAAGCTATATTTAATAATTTGGTGTTCGGTTTTATATTTATTCAAGAGAAAATTTTATTAAAATAATATAATAAATAGATAAAGTTCTATTAAAAATTTCAAACACATAACTTAACTTAAAGAAAATTTTATTAAAATAATATAATAAATAGATAAAGTTCTATTAAAAATTTCAAACACATAACTTAACTTAATATATTGATAGACAAATTAAAGAATAATAAATTTAAACATAGTTTAAATTCATCCTATTTATTAAAAATCTCCTAATTAATACTACTAACCCCCTTTCCTCCTCCCTCCCCTCTAGTGGACTCATATCCCCTTTCATACTCTCTACATCTAACTGACTTTAACCCTTGATTGAAGCTATATTTAATAAAATAATATAATAAATGGATAAAGTTCTATTAAAAATTTCAAACACATAACTTAATATATTGATAGACAAATTAAAGAATAATAAATTTAACCATAGTTTAAATTCATCCTATCTATTAAAAATCTCATAATTAATACTACTAACCCCCTTTCCTCCTCCACTCTAGTGGACTCATATCCCCTTTCATACTCTCTATATTATTCAGTTAAATATAGAGAGTATGAAAGGGGATATGAGTCCACTAGAGTGGAGGAGGAAAGGGGTTAGTAGTATTAATTAGGAGATTTTTAATAAATAGGATGAATTTAAACTATGTTTAAATTTATTATTCAGTTAAATGCTAAGCCTGACTCTAATAACTATGGCATGTATAGCCTTAATTAGTAACGTAAGTAAGGTACACGTAGCTTTGTTGCGAGATCATGTTCGGTAGCAAGCAAATGATGAGCCATAAAAGTTTCATGAGCACATCGTTAATAACAATCATTGCATATTTAGTCTTTCATCGAGAATAAGTCTGAGACAGAGGTGAAAGCATTCCAAATTAGTGTTTATACCATTAATCCAGATCCATATAGGAAAGATCTGGTTCCTTCCAGGTTCAGTTTCAGATCCTAGGTTTATGGCCTTGCACTGATTAGTGAGATCCAATGTTGGACCACTTAAAAACCCCTCTAGTGAACTCATATCCCCTTTCATACTCTCTACATCTAACTGACTTTAACCCTTGATTGAAGCTATATTTAATAAAATAATATAATAAATGGATAAAGTTCTATTAAAAATTTCAAACACATAACTTAATATATTATAGACAAATTAAAGAATAATAAATTTAATCATAGTTTAAATTCATCCTATTTATTAAAAATCTCTTAATTAATACTACTAAACCCCTTTCCTCCTCCACTCTAGTGGACTCATATCCCCTTTCATACTCTCTATATTTAACTGAATAATAAATTTAAACATAGTTTAAATTCATCCTATTTATTAAAAACCTCCTAATTAATACTACTAACCCCCTTTCCTCCTCCACTCTAGTGGACTCATATCCCCTTTCATACTCTCTATATTTAACTGAATAATATAGAGAGTATTGAATCTATATTTAATAAAATAATATAATAAATGGATAAAGTTGTATTAAAAATTTCAAACACATAACTTAATATATTGATAGACAAATTAAAGAAGAATAAATTTAAACATAGTTTAAATTCATCCTATTTATTAAAAATCTCCTAATTAATACTACTAACCCCCTTTCCTCCTCCACTCTAGTGGACTCATATCCCCTTTCATACTCTCTATATTTAACTGAATAATAAATTTAAACATAGTTTAAATTCATCCTATTTATTAAAAATCTCCTAATTAATACTACTAACCCACTTTCCTCCTCCCCTCTAGTGGACTCATATCCCCTTTCATACTCTCTACATCTAACTGACTTTAACCCTTGATTGAAGCTATATTTAATAAAATAATATAATAAATGGATAAAGTTCTATTAAAAATTTCAAACACATAACTTAATATATTGATAGCCAAATTAAAGAATAATAAACTTAAACATAGTTTAAATTCATCCTATTTATTAAAAATCTCCTAATTAATACTACTAACCCCCTTTCCTCCTTCCCTCTAGTGGACTCATATCCCCTTTCATACTCTCTATATTTAACTGAATAATAAATTTAAACATAGTTTAAATTCATCCTATTTATTAAAAATCTCCTAATTAATACTACTAACCCCCTTTCCTCCTCCCCTCTAGTGGACTCATATCCCCTTTCATACTCTCTACATCTAACTGACTTTAACCCTTGATTGAAGCTATATTTAATAATTTGGTGTTCGGTTTTATATTTATTCAAGAGAAAACTTTATTAAAATAATATAATAAATGGATAAAGTTCTATTAAAAATTTCAAACACATAACTTAATATATTGATAGACAAATTAAAGAATAATAAATTTAAACATAGTTTAAATTCATCCTATTTATTAAAAACCTCCTAATTAATACTACTAACTATATCAAAATTAATGATTTTTAATAAGGTTACAACATACCCCCTTTCCTCCTCCCCTCTAGTGGACTCATATCCCCTTTCATACTCTCTACATCTAACTTCAACCTTTATATAATTTTTGAAACAATATTTACATATATTTAGTATACCATAAAGAATAATATATTTTATATATTGATAGACAAATTAAAGAATAATAAATTTAAACATAGTTTAATTTCATCCTATTTATTAAAAATCTCCTAATTAATACTACTAACTATATCAAAATTAGGGATTTTTAATGATTTTTAATAAGGTTACAACATACCCCTTTCCTCTTCCCCTCTAGTGGACTCATATCCCCTTTCATACTCTCTACATCTAACTTCAACCTTTATATAATTTTTGAAACAATATTTACATATATTTAGTATACCATGGAAATTGTAACACATGGTATATAGAATGGAATAATTACTGCAATAATTCACTAGTTGAGCCTTGGAATTAAGATCCATATTAGGAATCCATACAATATATTTACATAATTTACATAAGAGGTTGTTTTATATAAGATCAATGGTTTGATTCCCATCATTATAAAAACTTGTTTATCATTTATACATAACTCAACCCAATACATCCAAAGGATCAAAACCTAGATATTACATTTCCCTGCCCATTGCAATTTCATCATCATCAATGTAGATTGATATTAGAACAAAAAGTGTATGCCTCTTTCATGGCATCCTTTAGCTCCCATGTAGCCTCATCAAAACCAAAGTGCTTCCACTTCATATTTACCTTGAGAAACATTACTTTTTTATAAAGGATGCGCAATGGCTCTATTTGGAACACTCTCTCTGGTTCACAACCCAATCAATCATGCACTTAGGATCATGTATACATTTCTTAAGAAAACAAACATGGAAATCATTGTGGGATCTCTTGTTAGAAGGCAACACAGACCTATATTGTTAAGGTCCTAACCCGCACATAGGTAGATCAATGTATTCGGATGTAATAAAGGTCAATATTAATAAGACCTTTCAATAAAATAGAATAAGGTGGATGTAAGAAGACCTAATAGAAGCTTCCGCTTCTAGAAGGATCTT
>SNQJ01S0064947.1:15172-31489 GCA_010110895.2 Picea sitchensis
TTATTCTCATTAATATGACACGCTTGGCCTGTTTCTTTCTAGTTTGTGTCTGATGTTACATGAACTTATCATTAATTGATAGATCTGTTTTCAAGCTAATATCAATAGAGTAGGAAGTGGTCGTATCTTGTTTGTCTGCAGAAATCAGCGAGGACCAAAGGATTGGAGCGCAACTCGAAGCGTGCAGGGACAAACATCGGTTAAGAGGTACTTCTGTTATCCTTCCTTCTCATGTATTAGTTTAGATAGATTTGAAAGGAAGTCAGTGTCCATGTTAATCATTTTTTTGTCTAGGGTTAAGGTCAAGCTCTTAGAGGCGATCTACCTATCCGCAGGAAGATTTTCCTACAACAACAGTGAAGCAAGGTATGTGACATTGTGGTGACTCCATTGGGGCTATATATGCTCATGGGTAGTGGAGCAACACTTTAGAGATAATATATATGCACTTGGTGATTTTGTTTTTATATATCCTGAGCTTATATCAGCCCCATGATGGAGATACCAAGCTAAATCATTGATGCAATTTAAGGAAATAAATTTCACCATCATTCATCCTCTAATATTTAAAGTAATTATATGACCCTCTACATTTTTTTTTGATAAGTAAGGGAAGACTAGCATACATTATGGATTTTCCCAATGTGTCGCCATTTGTTTTGCCAACACAACACCCTCCCTAAATTATTCTTTTACATTTTCTCCAAGAGAAGAAATCCATCCACCTACTAAGCGTTTCTATTGGAAATCCTCTCAAACTTTCTTATGCAAATGGAAACTACCAAGTCTCTCTTCTCAAACTCCATACTTTACCATTTCAGTGATTTTCAAGAAGACTTTGGTCGACCAATGTGCTATATATTAGCGAACTTCCTCTTTCCTTCATTGATACACTACATATTTGTGAACATCCTCTTTCCCTCATCAATATAGGCTAGATCGGTGAACATCCTTCTTCGTTTGTCGATACGACCCATATCGATGACTTGGGTTTTTCTTCACCTATATACTTTCTTGAAATTTCACTTCGGGTTTTCCTAAGTTTCAACTCATTGATTATGGTTATATTGCCAGGTTAATATTTTCCTCACCAATACATCCAATATCTACAAGTTAGTGATTTCTTTGTCAACACACAAGTGACCATCCTGTCTCTGTCACTGATACATAGGAAGGGCCACCACTTAGACGTTATATTTTTCCACTTTCTAGTGTATCAATATTGATCATTTTATGGGAACTGATACACCAACACTTATTATTCCTTGAACGGTGATACACTGATGCTTCATCCACTTCCAAACATTGATATACATCAATGTAGATCCCCCCATATTTGTTGATACATCACATATCGATAAGGTTCCATTATTTCTCTCTGATACATAATTTATTGGTGAGGTTCATCTCTCTCTCTCTCTCTCTCTCTCTCTCTCTCTCTCTCATGCACTGCTTTTCGGTGAGTTTCCCTTTTTTTAAATTGGTATGTTAGCAGAAAAATATTGACCCCTCATTGATACTGAGTGTATCGACATTGATCTTATTTTTTCTCACCGACATAGACTATGTTAAAAACACACTTTCATCTCGAAGCCCCTCCCAAGGTCCTCTAGCTCAAATCATTCGCATTATGGTCATTAATCAAATTACTATTGTTTCAAGAGATTAATTCCTCCATGCCAAAAAATATCACTAATGAATAATTTCCTACCTTGAGTAATCTACATCATGTTGTATCCATAATTAATTATGTGTGTGTTTCCAACATATTTCTTTACGCATAACATGCTAGCCTACACGTTTTGCGCTTTCTTGATTTTATGACTAAACTTGATCATAAAAGTGTTGTTTATTGTTAGGTGGGTAAATTGCAACATATACATGGCGCAAGTTGGCTCTGAATTTCATTGCAAAGAAGGATCAATCCTCTTGTCGCATACTCAGTGATAACTTCTCCAAACGTCAGTTGGTTGTTTTCATGGCATAATATGTCTCATTTATTGAAATATGAATTTAGTTATAATGGATGGATTAAGAGCCTATATAATATATATGTTTTAGGAATTGACATAATTGAATTTGGGAAAAGTAGTAGCGAGAATAGGGTCTGAACTTTATGTCTTTTCTCGCAATTTTGGGTATCGGTCAAAGTGTATTTTTCACTCTAGAAATAATCTATATGTATTTTCTATGGGATTATGATTCTGACACCACTGATGGAATCAAAATCCAAGGTCTAGAAGTGACAGAACGATCGTCAAGGATTTCCCATCAAGAAAGCCTTGTTAACCGTGACCTTCATTAGACATGAATGTGCTAAAATGCTTGAATGAATCTGTAAGGTCTCTCACTAGAAGCCTTTCCTTGTTCTCTTTGCATTGAAAAAAGTAGCATCTCAATCGGACATCATATGAGAAAGATGTGGAATTTTGAAATCAAACTCTTGTTGTTTCTTTCTAGTAAAAATGACACAAAAAAAATTCAATTTGTCTTCCTACATAGATAATTTTGTTCTTTTCTTGTTGACACATGATTTCATGCTTTTATTTCTGATACATAGGAGACTTCATGCTCATATTTCTAATACATATGAGAGTTCATTCTCATCTCTATAATACATGAGTTCATTCTCATCTTGCCTATACATAGGACATTCCATGCTCATCTTGCTGAAACATAGGGGAGTTTGTGATTTTCTTTCTGAAACATGAGTTTGTTATTTTCTTTCCAACACATAGGAGATTTCATGCTCATCTTGTTGATACATAGGAGAGTCCGTGGTCATATTTCTGACACATAGGGGAGTTCATGCTTTTCTTTTTGACACATGAGTTCATGCTTTTCTTTCCAACACATAGGAGAGTTCATGATCATATTGCCAATACATAGGAGACTTCATGCTCATCTTACCGACACATAGAGGAGTTCGTTCTTTTCTTTCCGACACATGATTTCATATTTTTATTTCCAACACATGAGTTTGTTCTTTTCTTGCTAACACATAGGAGAGCTTGTGCCCATGTTGCTGACATATAGGGGATTTCTTGCTATTGGACAATTAGTTGTCATTGACGTCAACCCTTGGAGAGTGATCATGGAGATTGATGTCAACCCTTATAGATTGATTTCAATCATTGGAGATGTTGATTTTTCATAAGACATGATATTTTATGTGTATGTATTATTACAATGATGAGTGTTCCATATATATAGAACATATGGTGACCATCCAAGAAAGGATGTATCCCTTGGATAATAAATAACTACATATTTATTATATATATTCAAACTTTGTATTATAAATATCATGTCATCTATAACACATATATATATATATATATATATATATATATGGAGATGTATTCCTGATGTTTTTCAAACATCAACACTCATATGGAAGAATGTATTCCTGATGTTTTTAAAACATCAACACTCCCTCTCAAGAAGGGAGACATTCCTCATCATGCCAAAGATTGTCTCTGAAGTATACAAACTTCAATCTAGACTCATCAGATATCCATAGTACATCATGACTTCACAACCAATGCATCCAAGGCCTGTGGGTAGCTATCAAATAGCTTCAATGTGTCACCATAACATCCACTACCTCACAATGCATTTGTACCTCATAATGTGCACCCTTTTGTGACTTCAGATCCAATGCATCCAAGGCCTATGGGTGGCTCTCAAATAGCTACAACATGTCCCCAGTACATCCACTACCCCAAAATGCATCTATACCTCATCACGTGTACCCTTGTGACTTCAAAAACAATGCATCCAAGGCCTATGGGTAGCTCTCAAATAGCTACAACATGTCCCAAAGAAATCCACTACCCTACATTGCATATGTACCTCGTCACTCCCTCTGAAGAGGGACCATGCCAAGCTATCTCTCTTATTTTCTCGGGATCTCCTATCAGGGATTTAAGCCCAGTCTCTCTTTGATACCATGTTTATTTTTCATAAGAGATGATATTGTATGTGTATGTATTATTACAAGGATGAGTGTTCCCTATATATAGAAAATACGGTGACCATCCATGAAAGGATGCATCCCTTGGATAATAAATAACTACATATTATACACACACATATATATGGATGAACCTTCATAGATAAGATCTATCTAACAAAGGACATACACATTTGCAGAAGAAATAAGAAAAGACGGAAACGAGAGAGAGAGAGAGAACACATAATTGTATTGACTGACTGAATGAATGATAATCTACACATGATATACTCTGTATAGCTCAACTAATGTGCAATGGAAGAGAATCCAATGCACCATAGTGGTGGTCTAGAGTGATCTGGTGATCCGGGATCTTTTCATCGAGGTGACTTATTAAAGAATTGTATTAAATGAGAATAAAATGAAGTGCACCATAAAGAAGGAATAACTCAATAATTCAAAGACATAAGCATCAAATATGAACACAAAAAAATTGATAACAGAGTTCATCCCTGGTGGAATATGTCTCTTGGTCCTTCTCTCAAATGGATAGGCCTTTTTATTAACTCAGCAAAAGAATTTGGCAAAATACATAAGTATACCTCATTCTGGAGTTAAGTTGTAGAATATTTTCTCATATTAGAAAAAAGATAACACCACTTAATTCGTGGCATCAAATTACCCAAAAATGACTGTCTCCACACCTCGATCTGAGTCTGGCACTTTCATCCCCTTGAGAAATCTTGTATAGGTTTCTGTGCCTACAACCTTCATTAATGACAGTACTTCTACATTAAAATTTGTACCCAGTATATATTGGTCCATGCCTTCCTCCCCCGTGCACTGGCAAAGGTCAGTTTTTAAATTAAAAGGTGAGGCAGATTAACCAACATGGTCGTTTGTCCCATTGGTTGGTAGATATGTATGAAGGGAGAATTGTTGGGCGAGGTCCTAGGGTCAAGCCCATGGGCCTCCTCCCTTCGTATTATTTTTTTAACCATACAATATTTGCATATGAATATAGTGTAACCTCTGTTAAATTTAGTGGTATTGTTGGCGGATTGTATTTTGTTGGTCATATGTGGTGGGATATACAACAATTTGTCAGATTGGGGGTTGGCGCTAGCCAACCCCCCTTTTTTCTATTTTTGATTTTCAGTTGCTGGCCCTCATTGGGAATTTTTTCACTGCCACATGGTAGCCCATGACTAGGCCACGTGGCGACCTTTCATTGGCCCACGTCATCCACTCACATAGTCATCCTGCCATGTCACTTGCTTTCCATGTCATCCTACCACATATTGTATGTATGCCACGTGTCTTCCACGTCCTATACAGCCTGCCACATGTCTATACAAAATTCCATGTGGCACTTCCTCATTGGTCTGCATCTTGACCTAAAAATGCCAAAAATGAGTGACACATGGCAGCCTTTGGTGCTGCCATGTGACCATGCTGGCATCATGTTGACATCAACATGACACATGCCACCCTCTGTGTGTGCCACATATATTGTATGAACACTGACGTCATCTGTATGGATGACGACGTCAATAGTACGGATGTTGACTCATCCCTGCTAACTGGGCTAGGTTGACCAAAACTTTGACCACAAATATCTTTTGATCAGTAACTCCATTTGACGAGCCGTTTATGCCGTTGGAAAGATTGAGACATGCTCTTCTCAATGATGCCAATTTCACCGAGTTTTGAGAACTTTGATTTTTTGTCGTTTATTTGTCCGTTGAGGCCATTATGAGATTCTTGAGTTGCTTTTGTGAGTTCATATTTATCCTTAGTCTTCTCTATATCCTTTTTGGATCATGCCTCCCCACTGAGAGGTTTTTGGACCACCAAAATCTTTCATCAATAAACAAATAAGTGAGGGAATAATTCCATCACCTTGTCCTTCTCAGTCCACTTTGCCTTGCTTGGATGTGTACCCTTTAATCCCACTCGTAGATAATCAACATCACCCCTACATGAAGACCTCATCGTTTTGTCCAGGATGATATCTTCCTTCCACTTGTCCAAGTACTCAAGAGAAAACTCATCAAATGAAGGTATTGAAACTTCCTCACCCTGATCCATGATCATGGGAGGCTCAAAAAGTTTCAAGTTCTCCACATTTACAACTGAGTAGATCTTCATATAATGTGGAAGATCTAGATGAAAATCATTGGTACCACATTTCTCGAAAATAGTGAAGGGTCCATAACGGATGGGATTGAGTTTCTTGCCTTCACCCTTCAATCTCTCTTTGCACAGCTTCCAGAAGGGCGACAATATCTTGACTCTCATTATCTTTACAATGAGGTGTCTCAGATGACATAGAGAGAACCATCATTTCTCTTTGTTGTCATTAACCCCCATGACATTTGAATTCAACACTTTATCATGTTGTGGTGGGTCTTAATTTGTGACTATTTCAGTTCTTTTTATATTTGTTGAAGACCTATGAAATTTGATAGGCCATCAATGCTTGTGAATCCTTGACACTTCTTATAGGTGTCATCGCCTCTTTTTAGAGTTTATTCACCATCATAATTGTCCTCTGCCATTATCAACACACCCCCGAGGGCGATGCAGTCATCTACACCAACACACAACTTCAATTACTATATTACACATTTTTGAGTTACATGACATGAGCATGGGGCATGCCCGCCTCTTTTGTACATAGTTTATTTTGCCACGCCTTGCGAAAGTTTTGGGTCCTATAGGTTCCCCTCTCCCTCCAATGGGTCACTCTTGCAATTCCCCTCAACACTCTTTCTTACAAAGGTACTCTCAGTGGAAGAAACATTGATGCATTTTGGCTATACATATGCTCCTAACCTCACACATCACGGGGAATCTATTATCACTAGAATTTCGTCTGCAAATGGTTACATGAATCTAGCATATTCAAACACCCATTAGTACATCCATGGCCCAAAAAATTCATTTCCAAAGGGCACAAAACTATACAACTGGTTAAAAAATCAGCATGCGCTAAGGATACAAAGGCCGCACATGCATGTGCAACAGTCGAATAACGTCGGAAAAGTGCATATGTGCCCAATGCATGACTGTGGATGCAAAAAGATGTGCATGCCTCATAATGATGCATTTATGATTTTGGTCAGCCTTCCACCCACTTTTGGTTCATCTCCCAAGTCTATTTGACACCCAAATCCAAGCTGAATTCGAGTGGGGGGTTGGTAAAAGACCTAAGGGTGCCCTAAAGAGCCCCTTGTTCACACTAAAGATTGGTTGAATAATGCCTCAAATATTTGCTATAAAAAGAGACCATGGGTGCACTATATTTTCAAGGAATTCATTTGTATTGTTATGTTGCCTATATTCTCTTGGAGAATCCTCTTTTATCATCAAGAGCATACAAGCATGATTTCATTTAGCCATTCACATCACCTCTTGAGTGGATGGACTTTGGATTTATTCACCATTTCCTTTTTGTTTGTTACTTGTAAGAAGAGCTCAATCATTGGGGGTTCAAGAGCCCTCCCTTGGAGGAAGAGGGGACCCATAAGTCTCCCTTTCTCTTTGGTGTTTTCCCACTAATACAACTTATCCATTGGTGGTATGCATGTTGTTTAATTTTTGTTCTATTTCCCTTATGCAGTCTAGTTTAGTTTCTTTTATTGTTATTAGCATAGTTCTTTGTTTATTTCTTATGCTTGATGTTTCTAACTCTTGCATTCACTGTTTTCTTGTCTAGATAACCCACCTGGACTTGTAAGAATCCTTATTTTGCTCATTTAGGTGACAAAAGGGACGTAATAGATTGGGAAAAGTGTATAGATACAGAAATGGGTGCCCCAGTGCAATATGGCTTGGCTTGTGAGGGCGCAAGTTGCGTGGAAAGGAGGTGGAGGGTGGGGGCCCCATAGGTGGGTCCCTGTATTAGGTAAAATGAATGGAGGACAATCTGTAGATGGGAAAACTGACTATGGATGAAATGAATGGTTAATGATGTTGTGGAGGTGTAGTCAAAAGAGAATCATGATGAGATAACCTGGGAGTCCATTAGGCAGGCTAGAAAAATGAGGAGGAGTATGTGGTTGATTCTCGAAATGTGTAAGACTATTGGGACTCCCATCCCTAAAGGGTGAAAAACAACATGAGTGTCAAAGTGCCAAGGGGGACTATGAATGGGACAACTCATGTGGGGAAGAGTGCTACCAAGTGATAGTACCAAAATGCAGTAGAGGTGACAGTAATGTAGAGTTGGATATAGGGACCCTAAAGGAAAATGTTGGAGGGTGTGACTGGAGATGAAATTGATATTCAGAGGGAATGATTACATGTTGGTGTCGATCATATACCTGAAGGGGTAGCACTGATGTATGATGACCAAGTACCTGCATTCATGAAAAACGAATACCCGACGTTAACAATATATGAAGATAAAGAACATATAACAATTATTTGATAATTGTGAACATAAGCATACATACTTGGGCTTGATGTGAGAAAAATGCTCCCTCAGGGCCGAGGATGGGTGGTGGCCAAGGGAATGTGACTGTGTAGGTAGCGGAATCCTGGTCCCATGGCTGAAGAAGGATCAAAAAATGTATGCTCAGAGCCCTTGGATTCGAGTATGCAAGTTTGGCTAAAGGGACTATATATAGTTGTAGGGACCACATTGCCACCTCATTTGTACATGTTTCTAGAGTGATTGGACGAGATATTTGAGGAGAGATTTGGAGATTTCATGAGATCGATCCAGCCGATTCATGATCAACAAGTTTTAGGTTAGTGGTCGTATCCTCTTGCATAGTAGCTAGGGTTTTTTTTTTGGGTAGGGCTTGTACGGACGACTGTACAAGGGGGTTTTGTGAGGGTGGGCCCCCTAGTGCATAGGCGATCGAGTGTTTCGGGAACACAAGTGTATGGATGTAATTTGGAGAGCCACGCACGGTGGCACCCAAATGGGGTAAATAGGCATGCATGGGATGCACGCCTATGCAAAGCACAACAACGCACCCATGCGTGGTTGTGTTCTTGACAGTTGTGAATGTGTGCGCAACTGTGGAGTGAACAAGAACGTTAGGGTGCATGTTTGTTGAGGTGAAAAAGGAGCATGGGTGCACCCCTATATTGCCAATAGTTTCACATTAGAGTGTGACTGTGTGATGAACAAGAAAACATATGTGTGCACCTATGGGGAAAAAATCTGCGCCTTTGAGGCAAAGATGAAAGGTATAAAAACTAATCTTTTTGGGAGATTTTGATGTTCTTATGAGTTGTGATGGTTGATTGAATGTTTTATGTGTGGATGCAGGTGACCATTTTGAAGATGTCAATCCAGTGGAGGGAGAGGGACTAGGCACACTTGAGAGAGGCGGTGAGAGATGAGGAGCCGACAGTACATGGTGCTTTGGAAGCTTATGGGCTGCTAAAGTTTTTTGAGTGCTCACTAGTGAGGGAACATGAGTACTTGTTGCAGTTCTTGATTTCGATGTGGAGTCTGGAGATGTAGTGTTTCATTGTGAAAGGTGAGCACCTGGCATTCTCTGCTATAGAGGATGTGTACTTTTTGACTGGGCTCCAATTTCGAGGGACCTTGCTACCTGTTGAGCCTGTGGTACCCCAAGATGGGAAGTTGGTTGTCCTATTTCGGACCTATTGTTCAGGAGAGGACTATATGTCCGGCTCTGTGGTGAGGATTGGGGCGATGGACACCTTGGTGCATCGATATGTTGCATCGATGATTGTGAGAGTGTATGGATCTCTCGCGACTTAGTGGTTTAGTGGGGGTCATCTGAGGATCATGCAGTGAGAACTAGGGGGTGAGCATTTTTCCTCAGGCTTGATGTTGCACGTCAAGATGGTGGGGAAGCTCGACAGGTGTTGAGATGCTAACTCAGGGGATTTTTCCTTTGGGTTCATCTTGGTGGCATGGTTTTTGGAGAGGGTTCCCATGTTGTGCCCTAGAGTGCTATTAGATGCACCTAGTGTGTGAGAGTCGCGACTGAGGTGGTGGGTGATGATATTTATTCATCACGATGGTGGGGAGGGTGGCCACTATTTTACGGCCAAGGCTGCATGGGTGTGGTGTCGTATGCCACATATCATACTCCAGTTTCCATACAATGGGGTGGATTTTCGGGATGACCCAGAGATGGTGTTACCCCCAGGAGAGGTATTCGACCAGAGAGGTATGATGTTATATTTGATGTTTTGATATTTAGATAGTATATCATTTTAGTTATGTATATATGGATGTTGACTCTATCATTTTTTTGTTGTGTGTGCATATGTGGGACCTCATGGGTACGAGGTTGAGTTGGTTAGAGCGTCAGCTCGTCAAGGGCCTGCAAGACCACTGCGGGGAGAGCTGCGGGCAGGGGAGAGATGGTGATGGGAGGATGATGGGGTGAGGGAAGTTGATGATGAGAGAGAGACTAGGAGATGTCATTATGATGAACCTGGTGCAGGGTTGTCACATGCTCCTCCAGCGGGGGCCGAGGGAGAATTTGAAGATTTTCGTCGTCGATTAGAGGCAGTACTACAGGGAGTGCCCGAGGGGATGTGGGTGCGTATTCTAGATGAGGGGATCCTGGTGTAGTGTATTGGTCTTCTAACGGAGTCACGAAACTTGATCTCCAGAGCAGCTATAGAGGTGGCAGAGATGACTGGGAGGTTTCCCCCAGGGCCTGACGGACCTATAACTGGTGGGGTACCTCCTCCAGAGGGAGGAACGAGTGGTGTTGCTCTAGAGGTGCCATGAGTGCCTCTGTATATGTTTTTTTACATTTATATAGGATTGCTAGCCCATTTTGTATATGGTGCTATGACACCAGTTTTGTACCTATAGGAGTGAGATGGTCACTTACCTACGGATGTTGTATTTGATGTACTATTTTTTGTAAACATTGATGGCACATTGACCGTATATATATATGGATATACATTTTTGGATCTCTGTGATGTTCACATGTGATGATGTTTTTTTGTTTATGATGTCTAATTTATATGTTGTGATATAATTTTGATGATTTATGTATGTGTAGTGGTACCTTGGTGGGATAAATTCCAATTCAACACTAGGTTATCCATATTGTCTGCTATTTGATTGTATTGTCTTGGAATATGTGTAAATGTGATTGAATGAAAATGTTGAGATAAAAGTCTAACTTGCAGGTATCTGTGGAAGATGCAAAGATCGCGGACATGGTACACATTGTTGATCTGAAGGACAACGAGCTGAGAATCAAGTAGGACGCTAAGGTGACAGATACAATGGTGATTGGCCTCGGTGAGGAGGCCAATGATGGTTGTGTATTATGCTTGTTTGTTTGTAGCTGAGCCCAGAAATATGCCGCTGGAGTGGAGCAGTTCATGCAAGGGAGTATAGAGGGCCCAAGCGGCTGAAGTGAGATTTTGTGTCCAACAACTAGCTTCGTCGACACAATTGATGTGGAAGTCTGATGGAGGAGGCATCTGTTAATAACATAAATGATATATTAGACACAAGATATGGAGGAAAAAAAAGACTAAAAAATCTACAAAAATAAAAATCCTAGTGTAGCATGGCTATGCTTAGGCATAAAATTTCTTTAATTACAACCCGTTGACGGGTTCCTTGAGGGGGTGGCCTTCAGGAGAGGCCAGGATGTATGTGCCTTTAGTGAGGCAATGTTGGATTATGTAAGGTCCATGCCATAATGACTTGAACTTGCCATGGTCGAAGGTATCGTGAGCGATATTGTAAGCAAGGACGAGGTCACCTTCATTGAATGATCAAAGGTTGACATGGTGATCAAAGGTGGACTTCAAACTATTTTTGGCTTCCTCATTGTTCTATAAGGAAGATCGACAGTCTTCATCCAATGACTCTAAGTTTAGCAAACTTTGCTCCATTGGAGCAGTGTCGAGTAATAGCTCAGTAGCGGTATGTAGGGTGGGTATTTCGCATTCGATGGGGAAAGTGGCATCGACCCCATGGAAAAGATGAAATGGTGTAAAACCAATGACAATTTTAACTGCCATGCGATAAGCCCACAGTGCGGAAAACAACATATGGTGCCAATTGGTCTTATGTTTGTTGACTGTGCACTGCAACATGGTTTTGAGGACCTTGTTGACCGCCTCTACCTATCCATTGGAATGAGGGTAGTATGAGGAGGCAAACTCATGGGAGAAGCCTAACCTAGAGGAGAGTTCGACTAAAACATCATTCTTGAAGTGTTTCCTGTGATTGGAGACTATTTGTAATGGGACACCAAAGTGGGAGACGACGTGGTTGAAGAAAAAATGTGTTGCAGTGTCAGCGGTGTTCTTAAAGGTGAGCATGGCTTCAGCCCATTTGGTAAAATAATTGACTGCTATAATGATGTATTTGTGTCGATTGCTAGATGTATGGTTACAAGTCATGAAGTCTATGCGCCATTTGCAAAAGGGGCCAACCGTATTGACTGGTTGGAGAAGAGCAGGTGGTGCTCTCTCTTTGTTGGCATATAGCTGATATTTGTCACATCGCTTTATAGCATGGATGCAATCGTGAAATAATGTGGGACAAAAATAGCCTGTTCAAATGATTTTATGGGCGATGGACATCCCTAAGAGGTGGCCACCGTAAGCGCCATTGTGGCAGTCATTCAAGAATCTGTCAGCTTTGTCAATAGTCAAACATCGACGAAGTATGGTTTCGACCCCACTTCGATATAAGATATCAATGATAAGGAGGTAGCGAGGGTCCTGGTGCCGAATACATCGACGATCTTCCCTGGAGAGGTGGTTTCTAAAATTCTGTGTTCGGAGGTAGATGAGGAGATCGTCATACCAAGGATCATTCGAGGGTATAAAAAAGAGATGTTCGTCGGGGAATTCGGTATTGATGGGAGAGCTAGTAGTATCAGAAGAAAATGTCGTAATGAGTTTGGCGAGGATGAGGGATTTCTTTCTCTTGGGCGTTGAAAATTTGAGGTCGTACTCTTGAAGGATGACGATCCAATGGAAAAAATTTCCTTTAATTTTCCAGCAACTGAGCAAGTATTGCATTGGGTTGGAATCTGCTACGACCTTGGTAGTTCGAAGTAGGATGTAATGGCGCAGTTTGTGGACTACGAGGGAAACTGAAAGGGCGGGTTTCTCTTCGTGATTGTATTTCAAGGGTGGCCCTGAAAGGTTTTTACTAATATAGTAAATGACATGCTCTTGGTCATAATCCCTTAATTGGATGAGAACTCTTGCTATGGAGACAATTGAGGCCGATAAGTAGAGAATATAGTTGCGGTCATAGTCGGGTGGAATAATCAATGGGGAATTGGAGAGGGCCATTTTGAGATCATAAAAAGTGGTTTGGGAATGTTCGTCCCATTGGAATGGGATATTGTGATGTAAGATGCAAAGGAAACCATGTGTCCCAGTGGCATAATCGGGGACAAAGAGGTGTAAAAAGTTAGCTTTGTCTTGTAGGCTTTTCAGTTGGCGTAAAGTCCGTGGTGGGGGAATTTCTGTGATAGCTTGGACCTTGAGGGGGTCTACTGTGATGCTATGCTGGGAGACGATGAACCCAAGGAGGCATACAGTGGTGACGTAGAATACGCACTTGAGGGGATTCAAGCGGATATTGTACTGATGACACCTGTGAAAGACAATGCGTAAGTCATCAAGGTGTTGAGTGCATTTCTTGGATCGAGTGGTGAGATCATCTAAGTAGGAGAAAATGATTGGAGCCAGATCATGAAAAATGTATGTCATGGCACATTGAAAAGTGGCTCCAACGTTCTTGAGGCCAAAAGGCATGAAATGATATGCAAACGTACCCCAAGGGGTAGTGAATGCAGTTTTGTATTGATCAGCTGGGTGGATCTGAATTTGGTTGTAGCTAGAGAAACCATCCATGAAGGATAAATCCTTGTGGATGACACAATCATCTATAATTTGGTCGATGAAGGGAGTTGGAAAATTTTCTTTGGGAAAAGCGTGATTGGGATCGCGAAAGTTCATACAGAAGTGGATATTGCCCTTTTTTTGGTTAACAGAGATGGTGTTGGAGACCCATGACATATATGTGATGGGGTATATGAACCCTGCAGTGCATAATTTGTCAATCTTGGCTTTGATGGATTTCTCTTTGGATGGGTTTAATGGATGTTTCTTTTGTCGTATAGGTGTGATATCAGGCCATGTGTCTGAGATGATGTTTATGGGAGGGGTTCTTGCTAAAATATTTCACGTATGACTGCTAGTGTTTTCCGAAAGTGAGGTAGCGTAGGGAAATGTTGGGTGTAATGGCCATATTCTGAACAAATGGTACATGCAAATTTGGTCCATAGGCCTTTGCCTCCTGCAGAGGATGTAATGGTAGAATTGGAGGAAACGATGAGTGGTGTCATCGGTCGAGAGGGTTGAATTAAATTGTGCATCTCGGGGAGATATGGGCACTTATTGGTGGGGTGTCCATCTTTCTCACATAGTGCACAAGGAGGCTAAAATTGTGGTGGAAGTGGAGCGGCGAGCTCTTTCTTATTCCGTCTGCCCCCAACTGTAGCGATGGTTCTAGTGAGTGGGGGTGTGGGTGGTGTAGTGGGAGTAAGTATGGGAATCTGCGTCGAGATTCCTTCTATTTGGTGATGGAGGGATGGTTGAGGGACCATCTCTGGTGGATGGAGATACCATACTAGAATTTCCAGCACCATATTGGGAAGGTTAAGCATTGTGGCTACCTGAAAGTCTTGTATACTCAATAGTGGGTAAAAGAAGGGGATTTGAGTAATGACTTGGGGGATTGTCTCCAAAAATGGAATGTGGCTCTGGGGGAGGGTGGAATCAGGAACAGGGGGTCCTGGAGGGTTCTCAAGGGATTCTCGAGGAAGTAGATCTACGACTAGTGGGATGTCAGATAGTAATGAAACCTTTGTGGGAGGAAGGGTATTTCCAGTTTTTGTTCTATTGGGTGAGATGAAACATACTTGTGATAAGGGATGTATGAGAAGAGATGCTCCATTGTATGTCCATAGAAAGGATGGGTCTTTGAAAATTCTGGGACCCATCTCAATGAGTAGGCAGGAATCAAGATTAGTGTGGACAAAAGGTAGGATGTTATTGATTTTGGAGGAAGGGTTGGGCTCATAATGTGATACTTGGTCGATGGTGATGATATTCCCGTTGTGGGGGAACATCATTGTACAAAACACAAAATAGGCCATCACCTTCATCGTGTACATATAGGTATGCCCAAACAAGATGTTGTAATCTAGTGGAGCGTCGATAACTTCAATGTCAATGAGGATAGTTTTTCCCCCGAGTTCAATAGAGACATTTTGAAAGAGACCTTCAGGAGAGGATGGTCATCCATCATAAGCTCTTAGAGTGATGGCTGATGGTATGAGCTCGGGGGAACCCAGTTTCTACCATATGTTTTTGGACATGATGCCTGTGGATGCACCTTCATCAATGATGCAATGATGTGTTGAAATTACTTAGACAACTGAGAGGGGGGGTGAATCAATTGTAACTGTGCTTAAACAATTTTAAGTCTATTAAACCATTTTTAATCTTTCATCAAGTGACCATCGATATTATACATCATATGGACAACATAAATAATGAGCATCAATCACACATAAGATATACACAGAGATAAATTTTCACGAGGAAACCCATAAAGGGAGAAAACCTCTTCTTCTTCGAAATGATAGGACATCTTTTAAGTTCTGTACATCATCTATGTTTGAGCACCAACTCAAAATGAGGCTAGTACCTCTATTTTACAAGTTCCAACTTGTTGAGAGCACCAACTCTTTGGTTTTTCTAGAACCCATTAGAAGGAAGCACTAACTCCCTAAATATTCCATCACCAACTGGATTTATACAAGCACCAACTTGTATACAGAAAACTGTGTGTTTTCCCGAGCACCACCCTGCCACCCTGTTTTCTATCCACAACTAGATGGAAGATAAAACTTCCAATATTCAAGAACCAACTTGAATATCAGAGGACCACAGCCCTCCCTAGCACCACTTGGATTAAATTTGCAGGGTCTTGTGTTTATCTCATATGCCCACTGGCTGTGACCACGAGCCTAATCAAAATGTGTTTCGCATTTCGCATTTCGGCAATCCTGTGTCGAAGGGTCTCGAAACTCCAAGTTGTGATCCCCAAAATGGAGCTTAGCTCCGCTAGCTCCTCCCTCTCACATGACCACTAGCAGTGACCACAACCTATACAAAAAGGTGTTTTCACATTTCTCATTCTGTTAATCCAAAGATGAAGAGTCTTGATTCTTCATGTTGCGATCTCCAAAAAGGGGCTTATCCCTACTAGCTCCTTCCTCCATCATTTGACGATGTGACCTTGTCTATGACCATGGGCCAATCCTTATCACGATTTCTCATATTGCGAGTTG
>SNQJ01S0064947.1:40613-56945 GCA_010110895.2 Picea sitchensis
TAATGTAACTTCTTCTGGAAAATGTTCTTAATGAAGAGTTTGATCTTCTATCACCATAACATGATCATGTTATCATCCCGATAACCAAAAATGTGTATAACACTCCTCCCTCTCACATGACCACTGGCGGTGACCACAACCTATACAAAAAGGCATTTTCACATTTCGCATTTCAGTAATTGAGAGATGAAGAGTCTTGACTCTTCATGTTGTGATCTCCAAAAAGGGGCTTAGCCTTGCTAGATCCTTCCTCCATCCTTTGATCATGTGACCTTCTCTATTACCATGTGCCATTCCTTATCGCAAGTTGGAAGGTTATAGGATTTTGTTCCTTTTACTTTCCAGTCAGCGAGATGCCAATCTCTCGCCATGTGTCCTCTGCATCCAATGTTCCATAGCATACCTCGATCCAAGGGTTCAGATCAACCCTCAATCCAAAAGCTTGGATCATTTTGGGATATCACATATCACAAGTTCCCACACCATGGTCCATTGACTCCTCAAATGTGAAAGTCAGTGAAACTCCAATCGCTTTCCACGTGTCCTATGACTCCAATGGTCATGATTGTTATTGTGATTTCACATATTGTGAGTTCAAGGGGTTAGAGAACCTCTTTCCTTTAGATTTCCTGATTTGCGAAACTCCGAAATGAAACCTTTGTCGCACTCTAACTATTTTCCATGTGTCCTTCTTGGATCAACGGTCCTCTTTCTTTCGAGACTTTCTAAGCTCGCTTCATCTTGTACTTAAATATCATGATGCTTCTTATGGATTCGACGATGGTCAGTCTTCGCACTCAGATATGATGCCTGATATCTGTTCTCCTCTTTTGTGTGCTCCTCCAGTTTTAATTCGGATCTAACGGTCATCAAGAATTATTAATGGGATCCAATGATCATTGTTTCTCCTCCTCATGAGATTACACTATTGATCTTGCCATTCCATCATTATCATTGTGCTTCTGATCATGATCTTTTCCATCAATGAAAAACATGCATACCCTGCCTTGGTCTGAAAAACATGCCAACACGATGAATTGTGATGTTCCTGATTTTAATCGGTATTTGGAAAGCGACCAGAGCGGGGAGATGAGGTTCCCCACTATCAATATCAAAGGTAATGAGACGAGTGTCTATAGGTTCGACTACCCCCAGGGTGGAAAGGAAGGACTTTCGTTGAGTAGGATAGATTTGCAGGACTTCTAAAACTGACATAGCAGCAGGAGATTGTGCCAATTCATCGACCAGACTGTATTTGTGTGGCGCCTGAGCCTGAGGGTTGTTGACATTCCGTCATAATGGGATGTGAGGAATACGAAGGGGTGTGTCAGTATTAGGGTGAGGAATCATCAAAGGTGGTCCGGTTGTGACTAGGACTATTTCCAAGGTAGTGGGAGTGGAGTCAGGAGGTGTGTTGTATTAACGATTACGCGTTTGCAGAAAGACTTCTTCTTCACTAGTGAGGAGGATAGTGCGATCGGTAGGATTGCCTGGGTTGGGATATTGTCCCATTTGTGGTGGGGAAGGATGCATATCATGTTGGGTGTTTATCACCCCTTGGTGTGGAATGGGGTTTTGCAGTACGACAGGGGGTGGTTATTGTACATATTTTGTGAGGCTTGTTGTGGGGCAGGTGGTGCTAGGGGACGTGGTCCATTTCCGGATTCTTTCATCTATTTAAAGTCAACAATTTGAGGGAAATGGTGATTATAATGGACATATTCACCGCAAAGGGCATAAGGGAAGTTTGTCTAAATATTGTTGGTGTTATTCCCTTAGCGTTTTTTGTTATTTCCCTCTTGGGGGTTCTGGCTACCCTGATTCTAGTTGCCCCCAATAGGTTGGTTTTGTTGGGGGTGGTTTTGGTTCCCTCCTAGTCCTGGATTATTATTGTTTCATTTTTTTCCTTTGTTTTTGGCATTATTCAACTGATGGGTCGGATTTTCCGGATTCAACTGTTCAAAATTTTGATATTGTTGAAAGGGAGAGGGATGAACAAAATTAACCCCAACGTGTTGGTGTCTGGGTGGGGGAGCCATGGGCTGTGGAGGGCCAGGAAATGGAAAGTACAGATTATTTTGGGGTAATGATCCATAAGTTACATAGGAATGCATGGCTATTTTATTATTTCTTAGGGTGTAAGCAGATGTAGACGGGGTACCAAAACTTTGTTGGGATACTGGGCATACTGTGGGTGTCGGTGGGGGTCCACTTATGGGTGGAGGTAGGGCAACAGGGTATGGTTGTTGATAAGGGGGAGGAGGATAATAAGGGGGTCCTCCATATACCGACGGATATTGAGGTGTTCCATACATAGGTGGTTGTTGGAGGTGTGGATTGTGGTGTGTAGTGGTACCAATCAATCCATCCACTGAGTGAGACATTCCAGGTTTATCTTGGTCAAATGGCATGGGTCTCAAGGTGTCAGGTAGTACCGTATATAAGTATCTTGATTATGAATAAATTAATTCAAACTGTTGATCCTTGCTGATGGATTCTTCTTCCTATTGGGGGAAGGTGGCAGCTACATCCTTGGCAAGGAGGGAAACAAGTGATTTGAGAAACCAATTGAGGCATTGTTGCTTGGTGGCTTCTTCTATGCATAGACTACATCATCGATGCCATTCATAAATGTGGTTAACGATGTGTGTAGCAGAGGTTTGTTTAAACTCAGAGAGTAGTTTGAGACCATTGCCATGATGGATTGGTAGTTGAAAGAAGGTCAAAAATGCTTTGGCCAAAGATTCAAAGGTCACATCCGACCTAGATTTTTCTTCTACATACCACTTGGTTGAGGGGCCAATGAGCGTGTGTTGGAATAACCTCAATCAGAGAGAGTTGTCCATGATGTTGTTTGAAGAGAACCATAAGTGAAAAGTCATGATATGGTTGGCCAGGTCGTCTCCCTCTTTTCCTTCAAACTTGGGGATGTGTGAAGGGCGTTTGGTAGGCATTGTTGGCCATGTGGGGTCGTGTAATATAGGATCATTTCTGAGCTTAGTCAGATCTAGTATGTTGAGGGAAGCCAAGTATGGTATTTGGGGTGGCGGTGGAGGGTTAGTTCCTGTCATGGTGGGAATGGTTTTTGTACATGACCCATGAGGAGGGTTAGTTGCAACCATGGTGTGAGTGTGGTGTGTCCCTGACCCTTGAGGGGGGCTAGGTGGGGTTGTACTTCCTCCTGGGCAAGAAGTGTTCCCCCCACTCCCTTGTAAAGGAAAGTGGGTAGATGGTTGACCTTGGGAAGTGGACCCAAGTAAAGTGGAACCAAGAAAAGAAGATACTAAGACGATAGCACTCACAGGAGTGTGAGAAAGTGGAGTCTATGAGTTGGAAATGCTAGGAACTCCCCTAGAATGGGGGGAAGATTTAGAAAGCGTCTGGAATGACGGGGATTTTGTGGTTCCCCTATGATGTTCAACTAGCCAAGTGGATGTGTACAAAATGGTGATGAGATGAAATAAATGAACAAGAGTCTTTTCTATAATTTTTGAGCCTGCATAATATGTCTCACAATCGCATGTAATCACAAAAGGATCATACATAAATCAATTGATAAAGAATCATACATGTGGGTAGGTGGTTTTTTCTTGTGTGGGAGAACAAAGAAAACAAATTCTCATGTCCTAAAAGATGTAATGTCCTTCCTCTCAAAATAGCACTAGACCTTCCAATAGCACTCAACAGTGGGTTCTGAAGCCACTAGAAGAGGAACTAGTGAAGGATGAAGTAATCAATTATAATGAGGGGTAGAGGGTGCATATCCGAAAAGAGCTGGGGATATTTCCCAATAGCCACACAAAATCCAATCAAGGTGCAATTGCAGCCCACAATTGCCACCTGGGTAGATATCCTAAAATTTGGTCACTAGGTACCTCATTCAAAGTGCGGCATTTAGATTTTCATCCTAAGAAATGGGCATGGGCTGGATCCCATCCAAGAGGTAGGTGCCTCAAGGGGGGATGCACAGAATAACTGGACCTCAACCTTTGACCCTTCATAGGTATCTCCTTGCCTTATGGTGTTAGGAACACTTGAATTGGAGGATTTTAAAGTTCCCTATTTGACAACTTCTATTATTTGAAGATGTGAGAACCAAATAACAGGGAGTTATTTGGATGCCTATCCTCGAGATCCTACCTAGACTAAAAAAATTCTTTTGGCACCTCCTGTGGAGGAAAACTTAGTGAGTTTTTAGAAAAAAATTTGAATGTGGTTGTTTCAGAGATTGGGGGTGTGAACCAATCTCATGGAAATTAAGTGGGAGTGGATAGTCTTGTCAAGAAAAGGGGTGGGGTGTTTCAGAATCCCTTTGGAGGAAACATACTTCAATGTCCACATTTCGATATGAAAACTATGTGAGTGAGTAGTGACTTTGTGTGTGAACAAGTGAAAGTGTGCCAAAATTTTTAATAATTTAGGTGTGACCTTGCTACATGTGGACTTTGTGTGGTCCTTACAAGTCTTGATTACCTAATTTACTAAATGCCATTGGTACAAACTTGCAGAATTTTAAAGTCCCTAGAGAGATAGCATGTGGACATATGGTTCCTTACCAATCCTTTAACTCTCTAGTGTGATTTAATCTAAGAAAACTTCAACAACTATCCTAGATTGTGGACATGTGGGCATGTATGGGCCCGTTACAAAAACCTTTAAACTTCCCTAGTGATTTGATATAAGAAATTAAATTCAAAACTATCCTATCTTTGTAGCATGTGGGCATGTATGGTCCCGTTACAATTTAATATGTGTTTTGAAAAGAAACTAAGAGGAGTTACGAGGGGGATGTTGTCCTCTCCTAAAGATTTTGTCTTTTTTTTAAGGGAGATGAAATTTTTCCTCAATCGTTTTTTTAATTCTCAAGATCGCTTTATGGCATGAGAGAAGAGCATACTCAAAGATTGACGTTCAATTTATGGTCCCAATGCAAGTAGTTATATTTGTGATGTAGGATGATTCCAACTTATCTCTAATCAAAGCAAGCCATTCATGTGGAAAAATGAATGCAAAAAGAGGATAAATATGGATTTTAACCCCCTAAGTGCCTATGTTTTGACTAACCCTTCATATTGAGAGAGAATCTAAGTGTGGTGCATATTACAATCTGTATAGAATCAAAATTAAGAAGGCTATGGGCCTCTAACAGATCACAAAAATCCTTACAATGTATGATTTTCTGGACAAATGCGTGGGTCGAAGAGTAGACAAAGGCGCATTGGGCACCAATGCACAAACCAGAACTGACCTTTTGGAGCAGTGCACAGAATGCACTGATAAACACAGTGGTTTTGGTGCATGTTCTCGAAAGACACGATTGTGGGTTAAAAAACCCACTCACTTCCTGTTACACGACCGTGAAAGAAATTTCGGATGAAATTATCTGAACTCAACTTTGAATTTAGATTTTTGCAGGCAGGCATGGGCCAGTTATGGTTCTTGCAAGTTAAATAGACCAAAATTAAGTGCTCAAACAACTCAAATGGGGGGGGGAAATTGATACCAATCCCCAGTGGATACGCCAATCTGTTGCATCCCTTTTGTCACCTAAATGAGCAAAATAAGGACACTTACAAGTCCAGTTAGGTTAGTTGGAAAACACAACAGTGAATGAAAGAATTAGAAACATCAAGTAGAAGAAATAAACAAATAACTATTATAATAACAATAAAATAAACTAAACTAGATTGCATAAGGGAAATAGAACAAAAATTAAACAACATGCATGCCACCAATGGATAAGTTGTATTAGTGGGAAAACACCAAAGAGAAAGGGAGACTTATGGGTCCCCTCTTCCTCCAAGGGAGGGATCTTGAACCCCCAATGATTGAGCTCTTATTACAAGTAACAAACAAAAAGTAAATGGTGAATAAATCCAAATCCCATCCACTCAAGAGGCAATGTGAATGGCTAAATGAAATGGTGCTTGTATGCTCTTGATGAGAAAAGAGGATTCTCCAAGAAAATATAGGCAGCATAACAATACAAATGAATTCCTTGAAAATATAGTGCACCCATGGCCTCTTTTTATAGAAAATCTTTGAGGCATTATCTAACCAGTCTTTAGTGTGAACAAGGGGCTCTTTAAGGCACCCTTAGGTCTTTGACTAGCCCCCCACTTAGATTCAGCTCGGATTTGGGTGTCAAATCGACTTGGGAGATGAACCAAAATTCGGTGGAAGGCTGACCAAAATCATAAATGCGTCGTTCTAAGTTGTGCATGGATTTTTACATCCATAGTCATGCATCAGGCACATTAGCTCTTTTTCAGCATTATTCGACTGTCGCTGGTGCACACACTGCCTTTGTATCCTTAGCGCATGCTGATTTTTTAACCAGTTGTATAGTTTTTTTCCCTTTGGAAATTCATTTTCTGGGCCATGGATGTATTAATGGGTGTTTGAAGATGTTGGATTCCTATAACCATTTGCAGACGAAATTTCAGTGATAACACCTAGTCTCCAACCTAGAATTGATGATCAACCATTTTTTTTTCATGCTAAGATTTATATTGTGCTTTAATTTTATCCAACTGTTCCCTTACTGCTTGATGTACATGTTGGATCCTCTGAATGAACTTTCAGGATCTGTCTTCATTTATTTCTTCATTTGAATCAACAACTCTCCCATATATAAAGTCCAAAGGAACCTTAGAAAAATACCCAAAACATGTCTCGAAATGAGAACACTGAGTGGAGGAATGTAAGGCTCGATAGTAATCATGTTGTACATAGGGTATTTGTTCATACCATAATTTGGGATGATTGCTACAATAGAATCGAAGCAAAAGTACCACTATTTGGTTAACGACCTTTGTCTGTCAGTCTGTGGATGGAAAGCAGTGCTCCTCTTCAACTTGGTGTCCATCATTATCCACAATATTGTCCAAAAATACCCAAAGAATCGAGTATCTTGATCCGAGATAATGGATGTGGGTAACCCAAAGTGAACCAAAACATATTGAAAGAAAAGATTAGTAGTCTTCTCAACAACGATCTTCTTTTTACATTGCACTAAGATACACATCTTGATGAACCTATCCACTATAACATACAAATAGTCATGACCCATTTTTGACATTGGTAAACCCCCTACAAAATCCATGGAGATACTTTCCCATGGATGGGATGGAATAAGAAGTGTTTAGTATAGCCCCAGTTTTCTATTAGTGGGCTTACAAGTAGACTACATCACAAACCCCTTTACATATTTAGTTACAATTTCTTTCATCTGAAGCCAGTAACAAAACCTATGCAGATGAGCCATAGTTTTTCCTACCCCAAAATGCCCAGACACAAGAGAAGTGTGAGCTTCTCGTATCACATGGACTCGTTCACTTGTAGAAATACATAGCTTTCCAATATGGTAGACTAGTTTTCCCTACAGACAATAGTTCTCTACCTATGCACCATGGGTTATCTTCTCAAATACTTCTTTAAAATCTTCATCAAAGACATATTGTTCCACATATCTATCATGAGATAAAGAAGCATTCTTCAAAATAATAGAAGCAACAATAGGAGGTCTAGAAAGCATATCAGCTACCTTGTTATTCATACCCTTTTTGTGTTTGATTACCAAATGAAATTGTTGAAGAAAACCCATCCATATGTAATGTCGAGATTGTTGTAGTTTGGTTTGTGCTTGGAAATACTATAAGGGTTGATGATATGTATGTATGATTGTTTCCTTCCCTAACAAGTACTGATTCCATTTCTTTATGCTTTGAAATAATACATACAATGATTTATCATATGTAGGATAGTTAACAACAAATTGGTTAAAAGTTTCAGAGTGGTAACGTATAGGCTTACAATATTGCATCAATAGTTCACCCATGGTGTATATGCTGGCATTTGTCTCAATATCAAAAGCTTGTTGAATATTTGATAGTGCTAATACTGATGTGGTATTGATATTTTCCTTCAAAGTGTTGAAAGCGTTTTGTTGTTTTCCTCCCCACTGAAAAGTATTCTTCACACTGCTTAAGGCATGAAAAGGAGCTGCTATAAAGGAGAAGTTTGAAATGAATCTCCTCCAGTACTGTACTGCACCTAAGTATCTCTGTATTTCAGTCACACTTTTGGGATTAGGCCAATTTACAATTACATCAATCTTGGAAGGATCAATTTTCAATTGTCCTCCTCCTGCAATATGACCTACGTATATTGCAGTCTTACCAAATTCACATTTGGAAAATTTTACATACAACGTTTCCCTTTGAAAAGTATCCAATACTTGATTTACATTCCATACATGTTCATCCCAATTCCTTGTTGGCACAGAGGGGCATAACCAGGGTTCAGCACTTCAACATTGCACCAACAAAACCCTAACTATCGGCTCTTTCGACAACACCTCAGAAGCAAATGAAGTCTCACCTGAGATAGAGGCAGGGGTGGTTGCAGGATTCACATGTCTATAACCTAGCTAGGACAAAAATCTGTGATTACAACACTTAACAGAGCACTTAGCAATTAATATTCATCGGTATTTAACATTTATTCGCATCGCAGGTCGAAACCCTAATTACAAAACAACGCAATATCCAACAAGATCTAACACACCCAAGCACTTAGCATATAGAAATAGATCAGATATAGAATTCATTCACATCACTAAGCACTCAGATACTATATTAGATACATCTAACAAACAGATCACAACACTAAGCATAAATCACAACAATTACATAACAACCATAATGACAAAGCAATCACAACACATGATATACGTGGTTCACCCTAGTGTGGGGCTACGTCCACCAACTCTTCTTCTTCTGTGTTATATTTTTTCCATCTTTGTACATGCACAAATATTTAGAACCCACTCTGCATAGGATAGGGGATCTACGCACACCTCACCAGATCCTCCTTCCCCGAGCTAGGTTCAAGAACAGAGCCTTCTTACAATCACTCGCACTCAGACCTGCAAGTTCTCAACACAAAGTATGCATAGAGCTAGATTGATCGCATAGATCTGAATACTTACATCACTTTCACTTAGCACAACATCGCACCACCACATAGCCACCTTATAGTCTACACAAAATATTCCTACCATCACTTGCACTTAGCCCTACAAGTTCTCAACACACAACATGCACAAAGAATCTACAACAATTTGCACTTAGCACATTCACCTCTTCCTACATCTCCTAGATATCTATTTATACATTACAAAAGGGCCTAAACATGGGTAAACCCATGGACTGACATCCCCATACCCATTACATAAACCCTAGACCCAAAAAATTCCCTAAAAAGGTGTCGAGATCCCACGATATCTGCTTTGCCTTGCGCACTACCTTCAACCAGCTTTTCGAAGCCCCAAAAATGGTAAAAAATGACCAAGGTTCTCCAAAACATGATCAAGGGCCAACAGGCCTACAACAGTCACCTATGAATCATCCTGAGTCACTCTGATCTGGGTAACTTTGCCTCAAAGTGCTTGAGCTTAGCTCGAGATGCCTTGACCTGTTGCTTCGATAGAGCCTCCTGCTCGGTGAACTCCTGAATAATCTTCTCCATCACAGGTACTTCCAAGTATTGTTCTACTGTGGTGACCACTTGTTCTAGTTCTATTCCTCATCCTTCAATTTCCTCAAAAAGTGTGCAAGCTTCATCCTGCACAGGCTGGATTCGTCTAGTCACTTCCATGACTTTACTCTGTATGGCATAGACCTATTTTTTAACCATGCGTTGTTCTTGGGACCTTTTCACCCTTTCGACTACTGATAGAGGCTTCAACTATGCCTGCACTGATGCTTCTTATTTCTTTTCCTTCTGGAGTTGTGACTCTAGCATGCTTAATTCAAGGTCCTCTACAAGATGCTCATAAGTCTGTGCACATCAAATGTTAAGTTGTTTACATTCTAAGGCCAATGCCTTGATTCTCTGGACTATGCTCTAGGCAGTTTCTTATCTCTGGTCTTTCACTTTCTGCAGAGTGCTTGGCACTGCTTGTAACTCTAGTTCTGTTACTCTCTATTGGAGCTGTTGAATGGCTTCAACAAGCTTCGCCACTTGATCCTCTATTGGGTCTTCTTCCATCTGCTCTAAGCCCATTACAGAGATAATTTCTCTAGTGACTGCTTCTTTTACTCCAATCTGATCTGCGAGAAGCTATTGTTTCTCCTTCTATATCTTCTCTCTATCCTCTGCAAACTTGGCTTGGATTTCATCTTTTTCTTATTGCACAACTCGATGTTTCTCTATGGATTCCTCTTGTGCTTGCTTCAGGGACTCTGTGGCATGTTCTTTTTCCTCTTGGACACAACGAAAGAGATATTTGGTCACATCTGCTATTTTGCGTAGCTAGGTAGGCTCATCTCCTAACTCTGTTCCTTCTGATGACGGTGGTGTAGTGGATACCGCGTGGCTAGAGTAGAGGGCTTGTTGTACCCATTTCATCCCTTCTTTGATTCTATCATACATGGTTTATTGCTTGTCTTTGTTGCACTGCAAAATATATTCTGAGGTATCTGATAGAGTGACGATGATGAGATCTATTTCATCCATCGTGAGTACAGTCTTCATCTGAGGTTTACTGGATTTTGAATTCTTCCGTGATGTAGTTTTTGTGGGGGAAACCTTTCTTTTCTTGGATGTCTCTACTTCATCAATGTTACTTCAACTTGCTTCTATTTGTCTTATTCTCCTTTTTCCTCTTCTTTGTCTACTTCCTCACCTTCTCCTCTAGGTGAATCTGAATTAGTCTCTTTTGATGAATTTTTCAACTCCTATACCTCTTCCTTCTTCTTTGTTCTGTTGCTATCGGGTGCATAATACTCTTCCCAAGTAACCACAGGACTTTCGATGAGGTTGGGGTCAGACAGTTCTACCTGGTCGACTGGTATAAGGAACTTTGTAGACCATTCCTTATTTATTTCTTCCATGTCCTCCTTTGTGAGATTATAATAATATTGGAGATCTTATTTATTTTCATTTGCATGCATAGTGATATAAATAAAATGTATATCTACGTGGAAATTCACAAATGGTCTGAACATGTGCAAGGTGTTCGACTTCATACGAGGGAAAGACTCAATAGCCCTCTTCAACTACAGGTAATAGGTGTGGAACACCGCATTTGACTTACATTTCTTAGCCATGTCGCTCGAATACCAGAGCATAGTGAACTTCGCAACTAAGGGTTCATAAGACTCAATCTTAGGGAAGGTCGCACCTTTCAGCATCTCCCAACTAATGAAGGTGATGAGGATCAACAACCAACTAAAATGAAACTCACAACCCTGATTCTGAGCTTCGCGATAGTCTTGTTCTAACTGATTGACGAGGTAGCTTGCCAAGTTCATATGTAGTCCTTGCATTCACTTTCCCGCGAGGTCAACAACAAACCCCATGATCTGTGTGGGTCTGTTCTTCCTTACTATCTTACCAACGATCAACTAGCAGGCTAGGAACACTGTGCCATTTTGGATGGAAGCTACCTTGTAGCCTCGCTTCCCCTTCTCCGCATCACCATAGGTATCTTTAATTTTCTGTGCTAGGGCGCGATCTGCAACCTTCCCTGGATAAAATTCTTGTGGATCTAGTCCTTGCATGCTCAATTCAGTAATCCGATGGATTAGCGCCAGATCTAGGGTGATGTGTTTGTTAATCCACAGATAACCTCCATGGAAGCATGACAACAGGATTTTAACGCACACGTTAACCTCCTGATGCCTTCCAAAGTGGGGTATCTTCATTACGTTAATAATGGTGGACCTCATGATGTCCATGGTCCATGGCTAGGGGATGATATTCGACTTCTTACCCTTTGTTTTGGTCAAATACTTATGTGGTGCGAGCGTTCCATGGTTCTTGTGATCTTCCAAGTTGAATTCATCGATATTCAATGTCATAATTTGTCCTAGATGTGGTCCATCTGTGCGTATCCCCTTCAGGAGGTACATAGTGATCAAGGTGTAGTCAAAGTCCCTTGGGACATTGTCACGACTAACCATGCCAACTAGAGGTGGAATATAATCGAGAATGATAGATGGGATGAGCTTCACATTCGCCAAGTCATCACGATTCTTGGTTCGTTTCTCTGTCACAGCTCAGGATGGTCCAGATCCATGAGTAGTCGATGGCGATGCTTGCACTCCTCTCGTTGACAAGGCTTGGACTCCTATGGACATGACCTTCTCAACCATGAGGTCTATGAGGATGTCTTCGATGGATTTCTCTATTGTGATGAAGTCACTCGACATGCACGCTCGAGATCAGGTCGGTGATCAAATACTCAATGTAACAGAACGGGTGGAAAGGTCTCAATAGGAACAACACAAAAGAAACTAGTTCTCTGTGGGCTCGAATAATCACTATTTTAAAAAGTTTTCTCGGTGCAACACTCGATGCGATAAATAGATAACATTGTAATGGGTTCCTCCAATGGGTAGGAATGCCTCAATCAATGCAATTCCATCTGTTATGGAGTGGTCCCAATGGTCTAATGGAAATCTTTTTGGACATAACTATGTTTCTAGCCATTCTGGAGCATCGGTCTAATGGTCAAGATGCCTCCAACAGTTATATTTCTTTGCCGTGGAGAAGTGCCAATCTTCACTATTCTTCTATCTCGACGAAGTTCAAGTTTTGTAAACCTTCCTTCTGCAAAGTCCTCTCTAGAACTTCCTGCAATTTTTCTAACCTTGCTTTCTTCTTCCAGAGAATTCTGTCTTTCTTCCCTGTGATTTGACTCACCGGGTTCCTCTTTCCATTTTTATTCTTATCTGTTGTTAGCATAGTAACTTTGCACTGTTGTGGGTTGTTCAAGGGTAATACTTCTTCTCTTTCTGGAGTAGGTGCTCTACTCTCTTGTATGGACAAGTGTTTCAAGTCTTCCTGTGTTCTTTCAACTTCGAAAGCCCGGTCTCTAGCTCTTAGTTGCTTTGACTTGTCCTCTTTTTCTTCTAGTAAGTGTGTTATTCTCCTAACCATGAAATCTCTTAGTTCTTTCTTTTTCTGTTCTAGATCTTCCACTTTGTGTTTCCTCCATATCTGATCTTTCTCAATCCAAGTCTTTCCTAGAAAAATAGAAAATGGGGCATTGTTCTCAACAAACGTAAATACCTCAAATTATTCCTCTATCAAAGTTACATGAGCACTCATAGGTATCTAGGTAAGTCTTCCACATAGGGTTATCAATTTTCGTTTAAAGAATCCTATTCCCCCCAATGAAGGAATCATAGAAGGCTTTCCCAAAATTTCCCAAGTTCTTTCTGTCATAATATTCACTTGTGTTTCCTCATTCAGAACATAGTATATGTCGAAGTCTCCTATTATTTTTTCTATACACTCTTTCTCTTTTAAGATCTCTGATAAGTTGATGTCTCTGTGATCATTCAGGGTTTCTTTCATCTGTAATAATATAGTCTCTGATTCTTTCTGGGGTTCTATAATAGCCTTAGTTTCTTGGCCTTTCTCATGGTTTTCTCGTCTCATATTCATCTTTTCAACTTTAGAAATCATTCTAGGGCAATCCAAAACATCATGGTCCATAGCTTTGCAACAAATACAACTAGGACCTCTACTAGGGCATTGTTTAGCAAGATGTCTCGATCTTCTGCAACTATAACAAAGAGTTAATCTTCTCTTTCTTTTAAACGACCCCCAACCTTTCCTTTACTGTGCACTGGGATCACAGTAACTAACCTGCAAAAAATTATTTCTAGGATCCATCATCCATTTGTTAGTCTAAACATTCTTTCTATGCATAGGAATAACATATCTTTTATTACTTCTATTAGATCTACTCATCTCAAATCTTCTTTCTTCTAGGTGTGCCCTAGTCTTCAGACTAGGACAAAATCTATCAAGCATTCCTAGATTCATTCTTTTGAAACAAAAATTTTCACTTATCTAACCTTTCTCAGAGCACAAAGATTTAGGATCTTACATCTTTTCTTCATATCCAATTCCTTTCTTAGCACAAAGCTTCGCAAGTCAAGTAGAATACTGTGCACTAAAGTAGCAGATCTATGCACATAGCTTTTTCTATTCTTCAGTTCCTAGCAATCACAGTTTCAAGTCCTAACAACAGAACCATTTTTTGGCACAGAGGGGTAGGCCTAGGGTTCAACTCTTCAACAACACATCAACAAAACCATAACTATCGTCCCTTTTGGCAACACCTGTGAAGCAAATGAAGTCTCACCCGAGGTAGAGGTAGGGGCAGGAATCAAGTGTCTATAACCTAGTTGGGACATAGATATATGATTACAACACTTAATAGAGCACTTAGCAGTTAATATTCATCAGTGTTTAACCTTTATTCACATCGTAGGTCAAAACCCTAATTACAGAACAATGCAATATCCAACAATATCTAACACACCCAAACACTTATCATATAGAAATAGATAATATATAGAATTCATTCACATCACTAAGAACTAAGCTACTATATCAGATATATCTAACAAATAGATCACAACACTAAGCATAAATCATAACAATTACATAACAACCATAAGAACAAAGCAATCACAAAACAAGACATACATGGTTCACCCTAGTGTGGGGCTACGTCCACCAAATCTTCTTCTTCTTTGTTATATTTTGTCAATAATCATACATTCATAGAGCTTTAGAACCTACTCCACATAGAAAATGAGATCTGTGCTCACCTCGCCAGATCCCCCTTCCCCGAGCTAGGTTGAAGTACAGAGCCTTCTTACAATCACTTGCACTCATCCCTGCAAGTTCTCAACACATAGTATGCACAGAGCTAGCTCGATCACATAGATAGAACTACTTACATCACTTGTACTTAGCACAACATCACACTACCACATAGTCTCCTTATAGTCTACACACAAGATTCCTACCATCACTTTCACTTAGCTCTGCAAGTTCTTGACACAAAACATGCACAAAGCATCTACAACTATCTGCACTTAGCACATTCTCCTCTTTATACATCGCCTAGATATCTATTTATAGATTACAAAAGGGCCTAAACATGGGTAAACTCTTGGTTCGACATCCCCATACCCGTTACATAAACCCTAAACCCAAAAATTCCCTAAAAAGGTGTTGAGATCCTGTGAGCTCCGCTTCGCTTTGCGCTCCACCTTCGACCAGCCTATCGAAGTCCCAAAAATGGTCAAACATGACCAAGGTTCTCCAAAACTTGGTCAAGGGCCAACAGTCCCACTAAATATAAGAATTTTGTCTAAATATACAATCATAAAATCATCTAGAAATGGCCTAAATACATCATTCATCACAGCATGAAGGTTGTCGGAGCATTACAAAGCCCAAACGGCGTAACTAACCACTCAAAAAATCCCTATTTGGTTTTAAAGGCAGTTTTCCATGCATCTTGTTCTGCAACCCTGATTTGATGGTATCCACTATGCTAATCCAACTTAGTGAAATAAACAACATTCTTTAATTGATCAAGTAAATCATCTATACAAGAAAGAGGGCATTTATTTTTCATCGTGATTTTAGTTAAGACTCGGTAATCGACACACATTCTCCATGTGCCATATTTCTTTGGCACCATCATGGTTGGAGAACCACAAGGAGACAAGCTAGGCCTGATGATTTACACTTATCCATTCATTACACTTGAAATTAAAACCTTACCTGTTTACAAACCTATAAAATTATGATGGGTATTAGGCTTACACCTACAACAATCTAGGTGTCACTTCTAGTTCTAACCGATTATATTGATAGGATTGGTTGGTTGGGGAGAACCAAAATACAACACATTTTACCAAAGGATAGGGAAGTGTCACAAAACGAAATATACAAGATTATGGCATACGTAAAATATGAAGAAAAAGAAGGAAAAATCTACCTTTTTTCCATGTTGTTTGATGAGATGCATGAGAATATAGCTAATACATGGATAATACCACCATAAGTGGCAAGGGAGAACCAAGGGATAACATATTTTAAGGCTTCCAGATATAATATGTGGATCCAAGATAAGAAGTATACTAAGAAGAAGTGCAGTGGGACATGAAATAATGGCCTGAAGAATGGAGGTTGCCAAAGATTCCTAAAAAGGAAACAATATCTAAGAAGTAAGCAGAGGCTAACACTTCAAAGCATACAACTATCCCAACATCCATGTAATACCCCTTGTTTCCCCCAGCTTGTAAATATAATTATATTTTTCCAAAAGGGTAGTGTAAATATTTATGTTGCTAAAGTAAAAAGGAAAATGTTAGACAATTGTTGAGGGGGATTTCCTATACAGGTCTGTTGACGGACGAAACAGTCCATCCGTCAACTGGGAGAGTGGAACCGGTCCGGGGTTGTCTAAATAACCCAAGTCATTTGGTATGGACCACCCTGACGAGTTTA
>SNQJ01S0064950.1:28286-40602 GCA_010110895.2 Picea sitchensis
CATCCTGATGGCTTCTCCGGCCACTGAAAGTCACTTCTCATCATCTTATCCTATAGTGCTCTTTCTCCCGATTCCGATGAGCTATTACACTAAGAGGTTTCTCCAAGTAATATGCCCATTATGACCTTCTTAGTGAATTTAATTAAGATATGACCCATAATAACTCAAAATTACGGAAATCGTCGGAATGAAAAGAAACCAAAGCCCAGCTGTGAGGAATGGGTCCTGATGATGATCGATGCAACTCAGGCCCAAATAAACCCCTCAATATCTCTCGAACTCTCTGTCACCCCTATCTGGCTACTCGGGTAGGCATAACACAAATGTTGTAATGTTATAGTGTCCCAAAATGAGGACATTACAATCACCCATTGTACTATAAATATGTACCATTGGTTTGAATACATTACAGTGTTGGCTAGTAAGCCTTTTCAGCAATATTGTTGTTCTTCTTTGTTTTATCATTTTCCGTATGTGTAGTTTGTATTTTTCATCTAAGTTTTATAGTTTTCTATACATTCAAGTATATTTCTTTGGGATTATTTATCTATTATATGTGTGAACAAAATAATGGATAAGAGTATACTAATAATCATATATTTTCTTTGCTCTCTTTGTAAACATGGAAAATATATCCTTATAAGAAATTTTTGGATACCTTCATGGTTGTATTCAAAAACATGGTTTCAAATAGACATGGAGATACCTCTCATATGCATTCTAGTGGGAGTAGATGGGGCTCCATACTTACAACTAATCACTACAGGGGATTTGGCTCCCATGGTGAGAGTAAGATATTATTTCATTTTGTTTTCTTGTAATAGTGTTAAAAATTTTGAGAACAAGTTATAATGTTAAATATGCATGTAAATATTTTGGTATGAAATAATTTTTTTTAATTTGAATTTTGTAGGTGTTGTAAAGCCTCAGCCTAAACTTAAGCGACAACCTTTACCTTAGCTTGAACCTCAAGTTGAACCTAAGATTGAGACTCAACCTCAACCTTTGTCTCATTCATCTAAGCATGGCAAGGGCTCCCATGGGAGTTGATGCAGCCCCCCTCTCCTCCTGGGGTTTTGTGACCTCCCAGTCTCTAGATTGTTCCAATTGTTGAGTCGGATCAACTCTTCGGGCTCTCGATCGAACCCAGATCAATTATACACATGCCCCTTTTCTTCTCTTCGCGCAGGTCCCGCGACACCCGCGCCCTCTATCTGCGCATTCTAGCTCTCTTCAATTTGCAAGCGCTAGCTCCTCTTCACTAGCCTCTTCATTCATATGACCCTAGGTTGTGCCCTTGTGCTAATGCGCGATTGCAGGCATGGGCAAGAGTGGTTTCAAACCAACTCAATTTTTGCCCTGCAATCCTTCTCCAGTTGACACGTACCCCGTCACTAAAGCAGTGGTTGAAATTACGGCCCGCTCAAGGAATATTATCGTTCGAGCATGTCCTAGCCCCACAATCCCTTCTGTGTATCGATCTCTACTCCTTTGGTGTTGCCTGCGATCAACGATTGCTATCAATCTCTATTCCGCTCTTCTTTCCTCCTTCCACGCGTCTCCACAGATCTTTACGATCTGTCGACACGTAACTCCCCTATGGATCAACGACTGTCGTTGACTCCACCTTTCCGGCCTTCGAGAGTTTCAACTCTCAAACTCCACTCTCCTCTATGTGGAAATCTCCCGGAGTGGAATATTTGTTGCCACCTGTATCCTTGGATCTATGGCCAGGATCTCCTTCGTGAGTCCGGCCTTCGGGAATCTCAATTCTCAACCTCCACAAGCTCCCTTTGCTAAGCTCCTTCTTCGCATGTGACCTTAGATGACGTCCTCACATGACCATGTGACTTCCTGCTAAAGCTTATGCACCTCCAATCCCTGAAATGTTGTGGGACCATCGATCTCCCGATCTTGACGGTACTCTATATTGACGGTTGAGATCTATCCTCCACAAATCTACAGACCATATCTCTTTGCGATTCCAAACTTCGGGTGTTTGAAATCTCAAACCCAGCTCCTCCCGTACTCCAATCTTCCGGAGTTGGTAATCTGCGGACACCTATCCTACTCGATCAACGGTTCTGCTCCCCCTTCGGATGCTTAACTGTCAAACTTGGATCAACGATCATGCGAGCCTCTTCGCGATCGACGACCAAGATCTCTTTCAGAGCTCTGGACTTCTGAGATCTCAAATCTCAAATTCTCGTCTTTGCTGACTGGGTATCTCTCGGAGTGGAAGATCTGTTGACACGTATCCCCCCAGATCAATGGTCGTTCTCCCGCTTCGGGACTTTGACCTCCTCAACCAGATCAACGGTCCTACGACTCCTTCCTTGATCAACGACCAATATTTCCTTTGGGTCCTCAGACCTTTTCTCCTTCGCTTTCTTCCAGAGTTATAGATCTGGCGCTGCATGTCCTTCTTCACATCGATGGCTCTCGTTGCTCAGATTTATGGGCTTCGGAAATCTCAAATGTCAAACTCCTGCCTTCCTGTTGTTTTATCCGGAGCTGCTGATCCTCTGACACGTCTCCCCTCCTGTATCAATGGCTGTGATCCCTTCATGTCTCTGGACTTTGGAATTCTCAACTTTCAACTTTTCTCTCTCCTTGAACTATGTGGATCTCTGTCGCGTCTCCACTTGATCTTATGGCTATGAATCACTTCGGAACTTTACTCAGAGTTCACGGATTCACGTCACGTCCTTTCTAGATCGGATGACCCAGATTCACTTCGAGTCTTCGGGTTTCGGCAATTTCAACTTTCGACCGAAATTCAAATGCAACTTACCCGAAGCTTGTGATCTACCGCCATGCATCTCTCTAGATCTAATGGTATAGATCTCTTCACTCTCTAGAGCTTCGGCTCTTCAGCGCTCCGTCTCTTCGACTCTCCGATGCTTCGGCTCTTTGGCTCTCTGACTCTTCAGCTCTCCAGCGCTTCGGGCTTCAAGAGTATCAAACTCCTACATAGTCGTTCCTCCCGGAGTGCTTTCACCCGAAACACACGATCTCTTGATGCGTGTCTCCCCTTTGATCTGACGGCCTCTATCCGCTTCAGGTCTTCGGGTTTCAGGATTTTCAACTTCTGTGCACTCGGTTCTCCCGGAGTGCTTTCCCCCGAAAACTCAAATCTTACGCCACCTGTCACCTTTGATGATGGAGAGTCCCTGTTCACTTCCAGACTTCGGGACTTTGGCAAGTCTTCTCTTCTACGCATACACAACGTTAAAGTCTATGCACTTCCATTCGAATCCAATGATGGTTGATCCTCTTCCCTCAGATCCAACGGATGAGATTTTTTCTCTTCTTCCGCGCTATCCTTGTTTGTTATTCAATGATCCAACGGATCAGGCTTCTCCTTACAACTAATCTGACGATTTTTGTTCCTCCTCCTGAGATTTAGACTTCTCCCAACTTGGAATATTTAGTCTGCGTTCAAAGGTCTCAACCTTTAAACTTTCTTCTGTGAACCTGACTCTTTTAGGTCTCGCTTACGCTCTTGCAATGTTATCTCTTCTGAGCTTTCAGACTTAGAATAAGTCCGTCTCCTACGCATTTCCTGTGTTATCTTTTCTTAGATTGATCTCCTTGAAGACTTCGATCTCCCACACACTCCTTGCATTCTCGGGATTTTTTCAAACTCATATCTGAAGGATTTCTTTAAAAGAAATTCTTCTCGCCCTCCTGGCATTCTCCTAGCTCGATGCACACCTTGCAGAGCTTTTCCTCATAGAGTGTTCAGTAACTCTATCTCTCTCTGTGACTTCTCTGCACATATTCCTCCTCTAAGGTATTTAGTAACCTTGAGGTTCCTTCTTGATCTCTTACCACTCTGGTGCGCCCTCCTAGCACGTTCTTTCTTGACTCCGCAAAGTTCAGATGCGCATTCCTTGCACTGGCTACAGAACTTCCAATGTTATGTTATGCACTCCTTGCACAGCCTAAAGAACATAGAATGATACTTCAAACTCAAACAAAGATAAAGAATTTTATCTACAAATTGTAGATGAAACCTATCATACATCTACAGCACATTAATGCACAAATAACATTCACAAAATACAGATAATTCATAAACACGTTGTGTGCAGGAAAAACTGTTTTTCTTCGTATTAAGATGATTTTTTTTTTACAAATGTGTACATAGACTAGACTACAACAGAGTCTCGGTTCTTTCTCCTATATAACTCTATCATGATTTCTTCTTCTTCTAAGACCTCTCTACCCGAGATCTCTCTCTCTCTCAAGTCTCCTAATTACAAAGAGAGGGCTCTACAAGCTTAACCCTCTTCACTGCCTTAGTGTCATTACTATCTCAGCTACGACACCATACTCCTACAGCTACATTACATAAATGAATGTCCAGACCTGACTACGATCTGGACTTGCTACAGGTAACCATTTAAGGCAACCCCAACCACTACATGTACAAAGGTATGGCCTGGCATTTATAGTCTTACAACACAAAAATCCGTATTGGATTATTTCAAATTTTAAAAATGGGAGGGTTGGTGCCTCTCCCTTTCTCCATTGCATGTTTGCGTGCTGGCGCATTTGCTGAGGTGGAACAATGCTCCTGAATCAAGAGTATTCATGATTCACTATTAATTTCATTAAAACTATCTAGATTTATTCGCTTCAAACTCAAATTAATTATTTAGAAATGATGTTTTTGTTGGGTTGTGTTTTCACGTGTCTAACTTTATTATACATCTTCAAATTGTAGGAAATGAAATCCCTGGGTGATTTCATGAAGTTGGTGGCCGAAAAAGTGGCAAAGGGATCAACAGAAGCATGTACTCATAGGAACATGTGCATGTTCTCCGAAACACTCACGCATTCCTAATCCTATAGGTTTGGCAAGGCCCGAACCTCCAACAATATTTCCATGTAGGTACCATGGGATGGATACTTTGGGACATTCACACATTACTTCATATGTGGACTTCACACAAAGGATCATAGACAGGTTCGATCAATAGGATCCAGAGCTTCATTTCTAAGATCTCACCCACATTAAGCAAACAAGCACAACTTAATTGTTCATTGAAGAATTTTAGAGGCTAGTAGTCATGGTTCCAAACATGTCAGAATCCATATTGATGATGCTCTTTTTTGAAGGATTGATAGATCCCTTGCGTGGATGGGTCAAGGATTTTAATCCTAATAAACTTCAGGATGTGATTTGTATGACTAGGGACTTAGAGGGGGGAACTTCCAAAAACAAATTCACTCCAAGGCCACCAGTTTCCCAAAAGGGAAAGGATCAAAGGATTGTGGAAAAAGGTAAGGGGAAATTGGATGAAGCTACCAGAAGGGAACTGAGAAGGAAACAATTGTGCTATACTTGTAAAGAACCATGGGAGCCAGGGCATAGATGCATGGGGAAAGGAAATATCCACTACATTGAAATTCTTTCTGATAACGAGGATGAAGATGATGTTGGGAATATTCAAAACAAATAAGTGATCTGAACAGAAGAGGAGCCAACGCATGGGGAAGAATAGGATGAGACAAAGTGCAATCAGGAAGGAATTAAGAAGGTTTTCATTGCCTCCATTAGTGGGGTACCAAAATTCAACACTTTCAGGATGAGAGGAGTTCTCCAAGGACAAAGGGTCACTGTACTTATTGATGATGGGGCCTCCCACAACTTTATTGATGTTCCCTTGGTGAATAGAAGGTACCTCCCTACTGTTGAGTTTGAGGTATTCTTGGTATAGGTAGCAGGAGGACACACCATGCCATGTGACAAATTTATTCCACAGACGAGTCTTACCTTGGGCCGGTATAATTTGGCATAGGATTTTTATGTAATGGACCTACCGAATACCAATGTCATACTAGGAGTTTAGTGGCTTATAACCTTGGGTCCTATCACTACAAACTACAAAACTATGGAAATGTCCTTCAATTTTGAAGAAGGAAAGAGGGTAATGTGGAAAGGGATGATAGAGAAGGCTCCTATGGTGGTCATAGAAAAACGCATGGAAGTTATATTTAGGCATGAGGATGTGGCATATGCAAAAAAATGTTTAGTCTCAGTCCAAACCACTCAAGGGGGGTGTCAACATTACTCACAGGACATACAAAGAATACTCGGCAAGCATGAGAACGATTTTGGGAAAATTCCTCTAGGGAACCCACTGGATAGGGGTTTTGAGCACACCATTGAGCTAGAGGAAGGAGCCAAGCCAATAATCACCACACCTTACCGACACCCAAAAAGGTTTAAAGATGAAATTGAGAAGGAAATCAAAGAGTTGTTGGACATGGGACACAATAGGCCTAGCTCAAAACCATTTACATCTTCAGTTGTATTGGTTAAGAAGAAAGATGGCACAATGAGGATGTGCATTGACTACAGGGAATTGAACAAGAAAATAAATAAAATCAGGTATCCAATTCCTAGGATTGATGAATTGTTAGATGAGCTCCATAACGTAATTTATTTTTAGAAGATTGATGTTTTCTCGGGATACCATCAGATTCAGGTGAGAGAGCAGGACATCCACAAGATGACCTTCAGGTGCCATTGTGGGAACTATGAGTTCTTATTCGTTCCCTTTGGGATAACTAATGCACCATCTACCTTCCAATATTGCATGAATCACATTTTCAACAAACAGTTGAGAAAGTATATGTTGGTTTTCTTTGATGATATGTTGATCTATAGAGAAACTTGGGAGGATCACCTCAAGCATCTGGATGAAATTTTAAGCATCATGGAGGAACAATATTTGTACTCCAAAGAATCTAAATGTGAATTTGGAATGATAGAAGTCTTATACAATGGTATCAGAGCCTCAATCTTGCTAGCCTGAGGGGGTTTGTTGTTTCATGAGGCATGGAGATGGTGAATATATTACTTACAAAAGTAGAAGGAAACGAGGGGTGGAAAAATATCTCACTTAGAAAAAGAAGAAGAAGAGGGCCAACAAAAAGTAGAGGAAGAGGAAGAAATGGGGGATAACAATGAGAGACTTGAGTACAATGCTATGCATATCCTAAATGATTTAGCCAGGGGGAAACAACAAGTGGTACAATACATGAAATAGTTAATTTCCAACACTCAAGCAAATCAAAACCATGGGGGTAACAATGGTGCAGGGGGGGTTCTAATGGGCACAATGGGAACCGAAACCATTGGGGTTCCAATGGGAACAATGGGAATCATGCAGAAGGAAGAAACAATAATATTCCCGCACAAGTTGGAACTAGAACCACCGATAGAATAATTCCTAGACCTCTTATCCTCAGTTCTTGGGGGATCAACAAACAATAAATCAAGGGAAGCAAGGATAGGGTGAAGATTTTAGTGATTACTTGAGGGAGTACCAAGCTCTTGGTGATGAGTTCGAGGAAGCCATGTCATTACAAGACTATTGTATGATCAAATATAGGAACAGACCAAGGGACTTCAATAGGGGTCACTAGAACTTGGACCTCATGAGAAAGGTTGGGAAGCTAACCATTCCTTCCTTTGATTGTTCGAACAAGTGTAGAACTAGAGAATAGGTTCAAAAGTTGGAAACATATTTCCAACTCAACCCTATGATGGAGGAAAAAGTGATTAAATTCGCTACTTTTCACTTAGATGGAGAGGCACATGAGTGGTGGTACCATGGATTGGTCACTATGGGACATGCCAACATTACTTCCTATCTGGATTTCACACAAAAGTTGATGGGACAATTTGGAATAAGGATTTGGAATTCCACTTCAGAGAGTTGGCACAACTCAGACAGGTTGGGACACTGGATTCCGACATTATAATGTTCTAAAGGTTTGCATTCATGGTGATATATATGAGAAAAGGCTAGTTATGTTGTGCACTGAAGGTTTATCTAAGCCACTTCATGGTTGGGTAAAATCCTTCAAACCCTTATCAAGACAAAGGATATGGAGGATGCGGTCCCAAAGACAAAAAAATTCTCCAAGCCTTTCATTCCCCAAAAAATCAAAAATAAGAAACCTCTTCAGAAATATTGGATCAGAAAGGAGAATTTGGATGAGGCGAATCATAATGAGTTGAGAAGAAATAAGCTTTTCTTCAGTTGCAAAGAACCTTAGGAGCCGGGACACAGGTGCATGGGGAAGGGAAAGGTACACTATATAGAGGTGAACTCAGACAATGACAAGTAAGAGGAGGAAGTTACACAGGAACAGGGCAACGAGCAAGGAGTCTCGAGTGATGAGAAACCTTGTGAGGAGGCTAAGGGTGTGACTATCGCCACTCTATCAAGCACCCTTAGATACAACACTTTCATAGTTAGAAGGGTACTATGGGGACAACGCGTCACAACTTTGATTGATGGTGGAGCAAACCAAAACTTCATTGATGCAACATTGGTGGCCAGGAGATGCATGGATACAAGGGACTTTGAGGGGTTTAGCATGGTAGTGGCTGATGGATTTACTATGACATGCACGCAGAAGATTCTGAGGTTGGCCATGACATTGGGAAACTATATTGTGACCGACGATTTTTATGTGGTTGATTTGGCGGACACCAATATAGTCTTGGGTGTTTAGTGGCTTCATTCCTTACGATATATTACAATGAATTACCAAGTAATGGAGATGAAGTTCAATACTGCAAATGAAAAGAAGATTGTTCTAAGGGGCATGTCAAATGGTGGCCCCAATATTGTGTCAACCAAAAGTATGAAGGCCATTTCCAGACACAGATATGTAGCATGTGCAATTGAGTTCTTGATTACATCTCAAGAAAATGTAGAGGGCCGACAACATTATCATGCAAATATTCAAGCATTGTTGAGTAAGCATGACAAGGTTTTTTGGATAGATACCTCTAGGGAGACCTTCTGATAGGGGATTTGAGCACACCATTGAGTTGGAGGAGGGAGAAAAACCTATGATCACTACTCCCTATAGACATCCAAATAAATTCAAGGATAAAATTGAGAAGGCTATTAAGGAACTGTTGGAGATGGGACACATTAGGTCTAGCTATAGTCCATTAGCTTCTTCTGTAGTGTTGGTGTAGAAGAAGGATGGCACAATGTGGATGTGCTTTGACTATAGAGATTTGAATAAGCAGAGGATCAAGAACAAGTACCTTATCCTCGGGATTGATGAGCTTTTGGAATAGATGCATGTAGTGTATTTTTCAAAGATTGACCTTCGATTGGGGTATCATGAGATAAGAGTAAGAGAGAAGGATATCCCCAAAACTGCTTTCAGATGACATTATGGGAATTATGAATTTCTGGTCATGCCATTTGGGTCGACCAACGCACAAGCCAACTTTCATTCCTACATGAACCACATCTTCAACAAGGGGTTGAGTAAATTCTTGTTGGTATTCTTTGATGATGTTCAGATATATAGAAATACATGGGAGGAACACTTGGAGCATTTGCATGAGATTCTAAGCATCATGGAGGAATAGTCATTGTATGACAAGGAGTCAAAGTGTGAGTTTGGAATGACAGAGATCGTATACTTGGGTCATGTGGTCAGTGCTTAGGGAGTACAGGTGCATAGGGAGAAGATCCAATCCATACCATATTGGTCATTGTTATCGTGCAATTTGTACTTTCCTAAAGCCAAAGGAAAGTGGGTACTAAATTGGCGTAACAAGGAGGATGTCCTATCACTGTCACCTAAACAAGATACCTCTTTCTATTTAGGAGTAGTACGCCAGGGGAGACGTCCCCAGTGACCTAGGGGTTTGAGAAGGCTAAGGAAAAAGTATCAAGAAAATCTCACCCCTCTCTCCGGTCACTCTGATCAAAAGTTCCAAAGGTTTTAATGATATGAAACAAAGTAATATCTAAGTGTACCTGCCGAGAACAAGACAAAAAGAAAAATACTATTTGCAAGTACCATATGATGTTAGTGCTTCATAAAACCATAGACTTTTGATAAAAAGAAAAAAAAAAACTGATATAAAAGCCGAAGAAACAAAAGTATTTATAACAACACTATATATATATAGCAATAACTTCACAATTATGCCTCGATAAAGCTTAAAAATGACCAGAAATGATAACACAAACTTGACAAAGTGATAGTAATTGTTAGAAGCAATGGTGTCAATGTATAATCATCTTTAACACTTGTTTTTAAGATGAATTTGTTGTTGTTATAGATGGTTGTAGCAATATTTTTCAACAACAGCAAATTAGTTAGTAGGTTAGTCTAATCTAAAGCTAGAAATAGTTAGTAAAGGTCTTAAGGTAGATGGTTTAAGAGTTGTTTTAGTCAATCAATCACTTGCAAGGTATGAACTAGTGCCTTTTAGGGTAAATCAAGTCAATGTTGCAGTGGAAATTCCTAGAGGGAAAAAACAAATGATAATAGATGAGCTAAAGGAAAAGGGAAGATGATTGAGGTGTTAGTAACCTAAGGCCTCAATATCTAAAACCCTGGAAGGAAAAAATGCTAGGAAGTAGGTAACCCTCGGCCCTAGCGATTTCCTTCTTCTTTAGAACAAACTTGAAATAAATGTATGAAGCTTAATGAAGCAATGATACTAGTGTTCTACTAAGGTAGGGCTCTAGTAAATCCTTCAAGGGAGGTGTTCTCTAGAAAAATCAAGTAGGTGAAGAGTTATAAAGAAAATGACAATAACATGTGCTTTTCTCCTAGGGTTTCACACTAGCAATTTCATAATATTAGAAATGAACAAGTAAATGCACCATAACCATTCAAAATAAAGAAGAATTGCAGATTTCTACTTACTTCATCAAGAATAATCTAGCCACAAACCCTAGTTCAAGACTTTCCACCATGAAAATGCAAAAATACACCAAAAGAAGCTTCCTCCAAGAGTTGTGCACCACTTAATTTCAGCCAATAAGCCTTAAAAGAGGCTGAATTTCAGACCTCACACTTGTGTGAGTGAAAGATGATTAAAAATATAAGATATTTTCCCCTTATTTATACAATAATCATGACCTTTAATTCCAATTTAGGTCAAAAAAGGCCGACATTGCGAGTTTACATCAAAAATCCATTTTTACATAAAATTAATAATAAAAAACCTAATTTTTTCTTTTAGAGATGATGCCATGCCCCTCCTAGGGTGACGTTAGGCCCCTTACTGGAATGCTAGGCCTCCAAATTGAAACGTTAGGCCTCAAAATGCCTCGGAAGCTACCACACATGTCAACCAAGTTGTTCTCATGCCAAAACCATAATTGGATGATGTCAAGGCTCCATATGATGACATTAGGGGCCTTCTTGGGCCAACGTAATGGTGGGAGGGAAAGACCCCCCTAGGTCCAGGCCTGCCAAAGTGTCTCTGGTGGAATGTCCTCCCTTTTCTATGGTGCAAGCCTTTGGTATCCCTCTGCCCCTCGTTGGGGTCACGTCATCCATCTGGTGGGATTTTATCCCCATGGAGGTCCAAACTAATCATCTCCCCATATGTACCTGTCTGTCAGGCATGGTCCTGCAGTAAAAAAAAGTACATCCTCCATGGGATCATAACAATGTCAATCACATCTAATAATCAAGTTACCCAAACATGTGCATCAAACCCCCCTTTACCTAGACAAATGCTCAAAGACGTTATGTTATTTAACAAGCCAGGTTTGGAGAGGGTCTCAGGATGTCCTATTGGGATAATCCTCCTTAGGTGTGGGGTGTTTCCAGGTGAAGACCAATATGCGTCATGTAAATGCATGAGATGGTGTAGGGGATGTTTGGGCAAGGGGTGCAGTGATAATAGGGAAATGTAGGTCTTACATGTGGGTGCCTCTGTAGAGGGTGAGATGCACCTTGTCATGGATGCCATTGTTTCCTAGCCCATTCAATTCCTTTTTACTCTTTGTCTTATTGTTTTTTTATTTCAAGAGAATAGTTCGAGGACATTGTCCTAGCGTGGTGACCAGTGGTGACAGCATTACCCACAAGCATTTCACGAAATGAGAAGGATGGCTTGTGATGAGACCCCCTTTCTCCTAGCTATGCCACCAAGAGCCACTACCCTGGTTTGGTGACTAGATGAATAGTAGTGTCATACCGCTACATGCCCATGGACCTAATAGGTCAGCTCATGATGATACCTCCTATCCACCAACTAGGCCTTGAGTTTTATTTTATTTTACTAGTCCCATTTTCTTGTTGATAAGCCCTTTATTGCTTTCTCGGGAATCCTTGGGCGAATCATCTCAAGGTTTCATATTGTATTTTATCTTTTGCCAGCTACTTTTACCCTTTGGGCCTTTAGCCCCTTCTTCCCACAATGCAAGGTACAACCCTTACTAGCTTGGCAAACCCAATGCCCGAACTAATGTAGGGGATAGATGAGAGGGATAATGATGAAAAGTGGTAAGTA